>CAJVQA010001100.1:0-27578 GCA_910591915.1 Cetraspora pellucida | reverse complement strand
CATAGTTGCTCATATGATTGTTCATTAATATTAAGGAGAATATCAATAATAACTTGAGAAGCCATTTTGTATGAAATATCAGAGTTTTGAATTGTTGATATATAACATAATTATTGACTAATTAATAACTAATAACTAATAATAAATATAATATATAAAATACAATAATGAATATATATATAATTACTAATACTATTATATAATATGCTATACTAAAATTTATTTTGTAACAATATGCTTATATTTAAACAGTTAAAAATCTACTTACTGAATTTACTGAACTGCTCTTTTCTAAATTAAATTATATATATTTCTTTCGTTTTTACTACTCAATTTTATTATAAAGTAATAATTAATTTTGCTTAACTATATTTATTTTTTTATAATAAATACCAAATAATTTATTACTAAAAATTTATTAATAAATTAGATTTTTATTCCCTTAAACTCTTGATAAAATATAATTTTAAATTTGATGTATTAAAACCTTTATTTAGTATTTATAATAATAATCAATTTATAATTACTATAACTCTTAATATTTCCAAATCTAAAATTTTAATACTTTTCAAATTTTATTATTTAAATCATATATTAATAACTTTAACACATGATATATAAAATTTTTTAAAGCTTATTAAAAACAATTTACAAATATAAATAAAAACAAAATTAAATACTATATTAAATATCAAATTGTAATCACACTTACTAAAGAATACAAAAAGTTTTTATCTTCAGATTTTCAAATTATAGAACCTATTTTTTTTCAAAACTGCTCTTTTCTAACTACAAAAGTTACTTTATTTTATATTTATACATGTAAAAATAAAAACTATAAACTCTTATCTAAAGATATGTACACAATTTTAAAAACATATCTATTCATTTTTTTAATAAACCTTTTAAAACTTTTTTTGTATCTCTAAAAAAAGACTATTTTTAAAACAATACTGTTTATTTCTAACTATTTAATTTTCCTATCTGACCAACAATACATAGCAACTTTTTCAAAAACTATCCTACTACATATACTAAATAAACTTATACTTAAAACAAATAAAAAATTTGTTAAAATTAATATTAAAAAACTATCCTAAAACACTCTTTATTTCTATCTTAAAGTTTATCTAAATATGACAACTAAAAACAACAGTATTATAGATCTTGAACTTAATAAAGGTTTAGAAAAATTCATTACATCTACTATTAGTTCACATATCCTAGCATGAATAATCTTCTATTTCATATTTAAAGCTAACCAAAATGTTCTATTATACAAATTTAATTTGATTATGATCAAAAATATCTTTTAGAAACAGAAAAATTTATTATAAAACATTATAATATTAAAATTCTTTTAATACAGAATAACATCCTCTTTTTATTTTCAACTACTATATATAGTTTATTTTTTTAATAAATTCTTCTATAGATAACATAAATACAGCTATTATTTCCAAAATAATGATTTTTTTTTACTAAAAATATATTATTTTTAGAAAAGAATAATGTATTTATATAAAAGACCAAGTTAATAATAGTCAGACCCAATATACAAAATAGACTTTGCAACTGTAAAAACTAAATATACAATAAGTAAATCTATAAAAGAAAATTCCAATTTTTTAAATAACATTTCATTACATTATTTTAAGAATATAATTTTAAAAAATATTTTTCTATCTTATTCAAAAAAATCTTATATATTAAACATTTTTATAATTATTTCTATAAATTTAAATATTACTAAAAATAATTATGAATTACTAATAAAAGATGATAATACTTTAACTTATCAATACTAAATACTATTCAAGAAAAAATTCATATTTTAACTTCTAGTCTACTTAAGATATATAATTCTTTAATATATTATAACAAATTTCTTTTCTTTTACAATCTAAACTCTTATCAGTACTATAATCAATAGGCCTTTTTTTAAAATTCATCTAAGATAAATATTCAATATATTTCTTAGAACAATATATTAAAATTTTTATTAAAATGTAAAGGTTTTGTTATTCAAAGTATTTTGTATATAAACTTGCCAATAAAAATACTTAAAATTTTATTAAAGAAATTTTGTCAGATTTAAATAATTTTGAAAAGTATATAAATTTAAGAATAAAAGTATATTAAAAATAGAAGCTTAGTTTAGTCATAAGGCTTACTAATCTATTTGAAAGATTCTGGCATATAATTAATAATAAATAAAGATAAAAATAGAAAATAAATATAAATTATTATAAATCAAAATCAATTATTAATACACATGTTAATTACATCATTGATAAGCAAAATTGCACTATAAAGTGAAGTAAATAAGTCATAATGATGCTTATATATCTATGTTATGTTTGCTAAATTAATTCTAATTATATTTGATAAACTGATAAACTAAATATGATTAAATTAATTATAGTAATTAGCATGTAATTAAAAAAAGACTTAGAAAAATAATAAAAAAAAATTATGAAGAAATTATAATATTATTACATTTTCCTCTTCTTAAGATTTGATGTTCTCATTAATTCAAATTCTTTAAGCTTTTCAGAAGCATTTTTCATATTTTCAACAGGTTCTCAAGTTGCATCATATAATGGATAATCTAACTATTTAACTAAATACTGTGTTTTGTTGTAAATTAATCTTTTATCTAAAATTTGTTCAACTTTATATTCAGCTTCATTAGATTTAGGGATGATAATAGATTAAGGTGGAGCTTCATAGTTAAATTCTTCAGATTCTTGATAAGGTTTTAATATTGAAACATAAAATAAGAATAAATTTTCAAAGTAGAAGGTAAGTCCAATCAATAACTTGTTAATGTGATTTTGGCAAAGATAGTATAAGGTCCTAAATATTTTGGAGCCAATTTATAAGAGCATGGTTAAAAATCCATTTATTAGTTGATTAAATTTAGAGCTGCATATGATTTTCAAATCATATAACTTACTTATTAACCAATCAAAATTAATATTAACTTGCTAAATTCAGATAATCACATCTGATTAATTAGAGTTATAATAATTAGTTAATAGAGTTTTTAGATTTTACAATTTGAATTTTAGCATCATCTATGATATTAAATAAAAATTTTAACATTAACTTTTATGACCTATATAGAAAATATTTTGATATATCAAATTTATTTAATTAACTTATAAACCTCACTATATTAAGCTTTAACTATATATTAAAATAAATTTATTAATATTAAAAATTTTCAAAGTTACAAACACTATAAAATGTTTATTTTTTTATTATATATAAAAAATTACATTAACTAATTTTTAAATTTTTAGCAACAATTAGTACAAAAATTCAAGAATATTTGTAATATTATATAATGGATTATGAGGAGTATAAGAAAACTTATTTTTATTAGACAAGTTAATTAATTCAAAATGTGAAGAATTTTCTACAAATGCTAAAATAATATAATAGTATTTAATAACTATATTATATTGAGATTAATAAAACTTGATTTGTATATCTGCTATTCTTTTATTTAATTGATTATTTTCGATTTTTGAATTTAATATTTCAGTTTATTCAAATCACAATCTTCTGGTAATAAAATATTATTATTATCTATATTTGATTTATTTTTTTATCTTCTTCTATTGAACATAATTATTGATTATATAAATATGCTAAATCATTAATTGCTTTAGATAGATATAAAAAACAATATTCATATCATAAACCTTGTAGTTGAAAGCATTTTTTATGATAAGCATGTCTACATATTAACACATTAATTTGATTATCTGCTATTTCAAAACAATTAATATAATCACAAAAATTATGCTAACTTGGTATAGTTTGTGAATGATATCCTAATAGTAAAGCATCTAATGAGAATCTATATTCAATATATAGAAAGTAACAATAAACTTTTTTAACAATTTTTTCTTCAACTTTTTTTTCTATCTTGCTTTAATATTTCCAAACATTTTCAAAAAAATCTAAAAAAATGATTGCTGTAATATTAACTAATTCATTAAGATCTTTTTTTGTATATAGATAATCATGTTTAAATATAAATAACTTAATAAAATCATTATTTTGTCAAAGATTATCTATAAACAAAGCATCACATCTAAGTGATTTTGCTGTATTAACTTTAGCATTTGTGTGCCATTGAAGCAAGCTATAGAAATTTTTAACTGGATACTCATCAAATATATTAAATTGATTTTTCAAAGTATCTATTATAGAATGTTCAGTCATTTTTCAGTAATAAAAGTCTAAAATAAATGCAAGTAAAATCTTATCATAGTTATGTTGATTAAATCTTTTTATAACACTTCATAGTCTAAATACAGTGCTAACATATTCATCAAAATAATTGCCTCAAAACAAAATAATATATATGTCAAGTGTCACTAGTACTAAATTGTCTAATAAATCAAAAAATGTTCTATATCCTATATCTTTTGAGAACCTAAATCTTACTACTACATATTCTTTAACTATTTGCCAGCCTGCATGTGCTAAGTAAAGTAAAAGATTAATTTGCTAAGGTCATGGCTTAGCAGCAAGTTTTTGTTTTTTACTAAATATAGTTTGGTATAAAAGATTAAAAAAACTTTAAAATACTAAAAAAACTGATTCATATGTATTTAATAATAGGTGAAGTGCATCAAGAAATGGAACCAGATGAGTAATTTCTTTTGGAATCTTTAAGTTGTTTAATACTAATCTTTGAATGATAGCTTTTCTAATATTTAGTTGTCCAGAAAAGTCTACTAGAACAAGAATTATAGAATTACTTAAATATTCCTGTATTTCAGATAATTTTTTAAAATATATATTGTTAATTTTTAAATATATTATTACAATAATTTTACAAAATTAATTAAATTTATAAACTTTATAAATGTTTTAATAGCATCAATATAATTTTTCATGTTTTTTAAATCCAATTTTATTAAGTCAATAAGTTTTGTTTGATTAAATTGATGACCATATCTTTTAAAAATATTAGCATCATAAGAATGTACTACTAGTGATTCAATAAGTTCAGATTCATTTGCATATATTATATCACAAATCTACTTCCAATTAATTTTTTCAAAATTATAACTGTTGGCAAATGAAATCATATATTGTTCCCAAAGAATAGTTTTAAGAAGAACAGAGTTTATACTATTAAAATTGTAAACTGAAATCCATATTTAGAATAAAAAGGAATCAGTAATGCTTTTGCTATATTAAACAATATAGTTGCCATATGTGCTATCTGAGATATTGACATTGCACTAGATATTCATATTCCATGAAGATTATGGTAATCATCGATACAGCAAACTATATGATTATTTGACTATAATTTAGCAGTAATTTATTAAATATTACTATTACAATAATTTTAAATTTAAATTTTAAATTTAAATTTTACTTACACAATTTCTAATATATTTTTGAACATTTACTTTATGGGATTTAACAATTTCCTTAAGCTTATTATAAACTGTTTGGTAAGTTGTACATATTCCCATATTAGCCATAGTATTTATACAATGTGATAATGCCCCTGACCATAATATAAATAGTCTAATTTCAGTTTTTATATTACTTATTTGTTTGTTTCATAATCCAGCCATCTGATAATAAAGTAATATAACTTTTTGTACAGCAACTCTTTGGTTTGTTGGTTTTTTTCTCCAGGATTCATAGCTAAAAAGAATGCATTAAACAGTTCTTTTAATTTTAGTTCATAACTTTTAATTTTAGTTTATAACTTTTAATTATTTTAATAAATTCTTGTACATCAAAAATAGGTAGATTTTTTTCATGTTGATTATTATATAGTACTTTAGTAAGATAAGAGATCTGAATATCAAAAAGCTCTGAAAAATTTTCAGATACTATAAATATTTTATTTTTAAAAATTAAAATTTGTAATAACAGTATTTTCTTAAATAAAATATTAAATATGACTAATTAAATTACCATCTATTGTTTCTGAACTTCTAAATTGATTATGTATTAATTCAACACTTTGAATATTATAATCATCTTTGGATACATCACTTTCTTTCACTATTTGAGATAATTTTTTGAATTTATTTCCTTTATTCGTCAATTTAACTTTAACCTTCACCTTACTAATACTCTCATTATTATTTTCAATTACATCATCAAGCAGTTTATCATTACTATCCTTCAAGGCTTTTTCGAAATTCATCCTTTCTTCCTTATCCAATTCAATTAATTTTTTCTCTCTTTTGACTTCAGGCATAGGTAAATCATTCATATTCATCATTTTGCTCTGTAATTGCACTTTCAATCGATTATTAGCACCTCTTGGTTTATAAGATAATACAATGTGTTTTTTTGATACCTTGGTTCTCTTTTTTTTCCTCGATCATATATGACATAGTTATTATAATAGAGTTGATATAGCTGATCATTAATCTGAAGCTTATTAGCAACAGCTAAACTTTTTTTTACTCTAGCAAGTAAATGCTCAGTTAGTTTTCTAAACTTTTCTTCAGAATCTTGACAATCACATATAGCATAAGGTCTCTTATTTGATGTTGGTTTCCTCTTGACATTATTACTAAGCAAATTCAAAACTAAAATAGGATCAAAAAAAACTATTTCGGAATCACTAAAGTAAACATTATAATGAATCTCTAACTAAAATCTTTGTTTGCTTTATTATGTAGTGTCTTGTAACTTAAATATATAGCTTTTTAGATATTTGATATATATTTAATTAATTGTTCTGATTGGTTCATATCACATGCAACTCTAAATTTAATCAACCAATGAAATAGATTTTTAACCATGCTATTTATAAGTAGGTCTGTATTTGTTAAAAAGGTTGTTAATATTATGGGGCTAGTAATATAACCTTATTACTAATATTAAAGTTTATTTCATGATAATGTTGGTTTGCATATTTTGTTTGCCTTTTTTGAACTATTATTAAAGTATCTTTGGCAACTTTAATCATGTTGTTCCAATAGTTAATAAAGTCTTCAACAGCAGGTACTTAATTAAGTTTGTTGGTTACAAGTAAAGCAGAAGTGTTAAAGTATTGTCTACAATCTAATTCAAATAGAGTAAATCCATTAGATGCATGTTTAGAATTATTGTAAGCAAATTCAGCTGCAAGCAAATACTCATCTCAAGTATTCTGTTTGTATATTAAATATGCTCTAAGCATTTCCTTTAAAGTACAATTCATTCTTTCAGTTTGGCCATCAGTTTGAGAATGAAAAGCTATAAACATTGCTAATTTAGTTCTAATATGATTAAAAAGTGATTTCCAAAAATTACTTGTAAATTTAGCATCTTAGTCAAAGATTATAACTTTAGGTAATTCATGGTTCGTAAAAATAGTTGAGAAGAAAATTTTAGCAACTTTAGATGCAATAATGGTAGTATGTGTAGGTTGAAAATAAGCTTTTTTAGTTAATCTATCAACAAAAACTACAATAGCATTATATTTCAATCATGTAGTAGGTAAATGAACAATAAAGTCTATAATAATTTTTTTCATTTTGTTGTTGAAGTTGTTAATGTTTCAAGTAACCTAGCTGGTTGTTGATTATGACTTTTATTACATTGGCAAGAGTCAAAAGTTAAACCAAATTTCTTGACATCCTTGCTTATTTTTGGCCAGAAATAATCTCATTGAATTACTTATAAGTTTTATTACTCTTAAGATGTCCTACTATTTTAATATTATGATATTCCTCCTATAATTTAGTCCTTAATCTCTTATTCATAGGAATAGCTAGGCATTGGTCCTCTTTTAAATAAAGCCTATTGTCTCTTAACTCATAATGTTGAGCACAAGCTTGTTATTTTTTGTCACTTAAATTAGGATTTTTTAAAGCTTTGTAAATAGAAGCAAAGTAATTGTCCTCAAGATATTTTTTCTTAAAGTTTGTAAGATAAGAATAAATAACAGAAAGATTGGTCAAATGAGATTGTCAAGATACAGCATTAGCTACAACATTTGTTTTTCTAGGTCTATAATTAATATCAAAGGTACAAGATTGTAAAATTTCAAGATAGCAAGCTTTTCCTTTGAAAAGATTGTTTTAAGACTTAATATATTAATTCTGTAACTCTCTTCATAGAACACTTGTACCAAATTTTACTAAAAAACATTTAATTATTCCTCAAACCTTTACTAAATAAACCTTACTTGAACTCTTAAGTAAAGTTGTTGAGCTTACTTTTCTCCATCTAGGTGGCCAAGTTTTAAGTCCCAACACCACTTGGCTACCAAGAAAAGTTCTAAAAACCAAACTTTTAGTTTTTGCTTATTTATTATATATTTTACTAAGTTAACATATCTTAATCCTTAGTAGAAAATATCAAGCACCTCAAGCCAGTCATTTTGATATATAATTTATTTTAAACAAACCAAAACTCACTAAGATACAAACAAAAAGATAAAAACTAAAACCTATTTTTACAGGTTTTTTCATTGGCATTTTAGGAAAAACTGCAAAGGTGCCCCAAAAATTTTACTTTTCTGGCACCCATTAAATTTTCTTAAACATCCAATTAGCTTCCACAAATATATTATAATCAACAAATCACTTCTAAATAACCTAATAGCTCTTAAAATTAAAAAATTTTTCTTAAAATCAATATTACACAAATAATTTATATTATCTAAATTTTATATCTATTGCCAAAAAAGATAGTTATATACAATGCCAAGTATTATTACTGTTGAATCTGACTCTTTTGACTTCAATAATTATATTACCAAACATAGTAACAGTTTCGGCACTGTTACCTATAATAGCAACATCTGAACTCTTAAAGTTTTACCTATCAATTTCAATCCTACATTATGTGACTCTCAAAATAACTTTTATTTTTTTGTTAAACCTACTGAACCTGTAATTACCACCTGTCTTTGCAAAAAATATCACATATACTTCGTTTCTCAACATATTACTATTCTAGTATATCCACATTCTACTTCCAAAAATACTTCAGACTCATCTAACTTCATAGAAATAGATTTCAATATGAAATTATTTAAGTCTCTTAAAAGTCTTTCAAGATTCAAATTTCAGCCAAAACATGAAATCATCTATCCATTCCCTACCTTCTACAATGATATTAGAAAACCTTTACAACTTCTGTTTCTTTCAAACTATACTTACATCATGCACATACTTGTATATATATAAAATTAAGAATATATCATATATTATTTTGAAAGATAGCAAACACTTTCTAGACCCACAAGCCCTAACCTTTGTAACTAGTGAAGGAAGTTTTCCTGCCTATACAAAATATATTCATTCTTTCAAACTAAAATACCCAACTCCTTCAACACCTATAAACTGGGAACAACACAATCTATACTGTAAAATCAAATGCTGGCAATTATTAGCAGAAGAAAAACAAAAACTTTTCAAAAAATTCTTTACAAAATTACCCAAGAAAGCCAAAATCATAAATGATTCTAAAGACAACAAACAAACAAAAACCAATAAAATTCAAAAAAACCCAAAAGATAATAATTAAAAACAAAATGATAAACAAAAAAAAAAAAAACTACTCAAAAACATAATACAACAAATGACCTTGACAAGTTTCTAAACTATCTTATTAATTCTAAAATGGAACAACATAGTAAATTGAGCACACCACTAGCTTTACAAGTTTTCTTACTTCTAAAATCACATCTTGTAAACTTCAATCTAGGTCAACCAATCTCAACTGAACCAACTGACACAAAACCAAATAACAGACCTTTTGCTAAATATTCATTTAACTATATACTTAAGAAAATGGCTAGCAGTAAACCTAAATTCCTAACTGATTTTATTCTTGAAGCTAATCCTGAATTTGACAAATCAAATTCTATTCCTTTTAAAGTTTTAGTTGAAACTCTTAAAGGCTTGTTATCTAAATTTACAACAGTACTTTTTACTCAACTAAACTATCTATATATTTTTCGATTATATTATTCCATTCCATTATACTCAGCAAATAATAGAAAAAAGTTGCCATCAACATGGCATGCTTACATTTATATTTAAACCACATCTACAAAACTATTAACTTCAAAAAATTTATGAAAAAACTTGACATCAAACCTCTACACTTTACTTTAAACTTTGATATTGATTATAATGCAGATAAGCTACTATTTGATATTCAAAATGACAACCGATTCAATATTAAAGTTAAATTAAATATTCCTACAAAAAAATTTGAAGATGACTTCAAAATTTCTTCACTTAAACCCCATACCAAAACTTATGAAACCTGTTTCAAAAATTCTTTAAAAAGTACAAAATTCAATTTGAAAAAATTGACTAACAAAAAACAAGCAACTATATCAAAATGTTAATTTCTTAAAAACTTATTAAAGACTGCAAAGAACTTTTACCAAAAACCTACTCTTTTCCAAGTACTTTATCTACACTTCAAGAACAATCTAAAGCTACTTTTAAAGAGCACTTCATCATTTTCATAAATGTAATAACAAATCTTGTAACTTATTTCTAGAAAAAACAGAACATTGTCTTGAAAATATTTCCAACTACTATTTCTCACAATCATTCAAATTTCATTTGGTGTTAGAATCTAACACAAAAGAATAGAACCATCCTCTATTAGAAACTAAATTATTTCAACCAAAACAACAATTAGCAGCAACATTCTCAAAACCAACACCTACAACTAAACTAAGAAAATTAGCCATATCAACTGAAAAAGACTTTGCATCACTTAATAATGTAAATAATGAAATTGCTTGAACTACATACTATTTTACCAATACTTAAAAAAATACCTACAAATAGCAACAGAAAATAATGGTATTCAAGAGTTATCTAAAGAGAAAGCTCTTAAAAAAATCATAGTCTCTACTACTATTGTATATACATTAGCTCACATAATTATCTATTATGAAATTCGATCTCAATTTAAGATATTCCTCAAACAAATTAAAATTAACTATGATAAAATATACTATCCTGAAGCTGAAAATTTCCAAATTAAACACTTCAATATCTCTATTTCTACACAATACAATAACATGCTCTTTATGCAAAAATCAAATAATTCTAAAGAAAAAGAAGAAGAAAACTCAACTATATCTATTACTAAGAATATTGATTCTAATAACTTTACCTCCAAAATGTATTCTTTGAAAACCCTAATTCACAAAAAGAAACTTCTTTTCAATAAGTTCTTCTACAGATAACATTAAAGCAACTGCTACTTCTAAGATTATGATGTTCTTCATTCTTAGTAGGCCATTATTAAAGGAGAATGATAACAGTAGGCAGGCAGTAAAACCTATTGTAGTAAAAGACCAAGAATATAATGATCAGACCTAATATACAGAGCAGGTTATAATATCCTTCACAGCTGTACAAGTCGAGCTTAAAATGGTAAGCAACTCTGTAGAAGTCATTACAAATACTATCTTTACTTTAATACTTTAACTCTTATTGAGATAGATAAATGCTACAATAAATTTTTAAAACAACATAATTTACCTCAAATACTTAAACCTGTTTCACTTAATAAATTTATTTATCACTTATATTTAAATCTCTTTTTTAATCCAATAAAAATATCTATAAACTCAAAAAAACAGAAATACATATTTATTTACATACTGTAAAATTAACACTATCAAACCATACTACAATTAATTTTTCTTTCTACAAAACATATAGTTATTTACTATTATTAACTTCTTTTAACTAGTTAATACCTAATATAAATCATGCTTTCTTCTCTATATCTGATCAATCTTTTAATTTAGTCACTTCTACATCATCTTCTACTTCTCTATTACTTATTACACTTAAACATACTTCTATTCCAATCAAAATTGGAACTATTAACATTAATGGACTTTAACAGTCTAACAAAAAACTTTCTTTAATTGATTTTCTTCAAAATAACAACTATGAAATCTTCAGACTATCAGAGACATATATATCAGTAAACGATAGAAAATTCTTTAATAATCAAATTAACAACTATATAAGCTTTTGGAGCTCTTATTCTAACACTAGTCAAGCTGGAGTTGGGATTCTTGTTCACAAAAATATTTCTAAATATATTGCTCATTCACATAACTACCAAGGCCATGTTATTGGTCTTGACTTTAATTTTAAAAATACATCTATTCAACTAATTCAAATTTATAATCCTACTTATGAGAAAAAAGAACTTCATAAAGAAGTACTTGATTATATTATTTCTCTTACCCAAAATACCAAATATAAAACTATTATTATGAGAGACTTTAATAGTGTTCCAAATCTAAGAATTGATCATTTGTCTTCAAAAAAATCCTCTATCCCTGAAAGCCAACTCATTAAATATCTAATAAGCTTTCAATTTAAAGATATTTATTACTTATTTTTCTCCAATACTTATAATTACACTTTTCATTACTCATCTATCCAAAGTCAAATTGACCAAATTTGGACAAATCTATCCATTACTAATGTAGATTACACAAACATTCTTTTGGATCATAATACTGAATCTGATCATCATGTACTAACTCTTGAAATATCAATTATTATAAACAAACCTCAACCTATTAAACAATGCAAACATAAAGTTTTTCTTTAGAAAAATTGCTCTAAAAAAATCTTGAAAACTATTGAAACCAAACTACCAACTATTTTTAACATTTAACTTCTCAAATCAAAACCAAATAAATAAGCTATAGAACAAGATACAAAAATCTTTAATCAAAGCTTCTCTTAAATATATTCCTTTTAAAAAGATTAAAACTATCAAAGAACTCCAAATTATTTCTTCTTAAAACACTCACCATTATTTTATTGCTACAAAAAAATTCAGTTTATTAAAAATCATATAAATTCCTCTAATATTAATTCTCTCCTCCTCAACTATATTTCCAAATATCCTGATAACTCTTTACAATTAACATTATCCTCTCTTCTACATATTAAAAATGAATTTCAAATTATTAAAACTGCCCTTAATCAACAACATCAACAATCTATATATAATGAAATTAAACAAAAAATAGAAGAATGAAACAAATCTTTCTGTGAATCATCTAAAATATTTTACAAAAAAATACTAAAAAGATATAATAGTATAAACATTGATAAGCTACTATTTAATAATACTATGCTTACTAAACATGATAAAATTCTCAATGCAGTTCACTATCACTTCACAGATTATTTTAAAGAAAAACCTTTTGAACTGATTCTTTCATCAAGTGAATTTTATTCCTTCTATTAACCTTATCCTAAGTTTGAAACTTATTATAATAGACTTATACAAGAAATATCACAACAAAAATGGCAAGAATTAATTGCCAATTTATCCAACCAAAAGGCTACTAGTTCCACTGAAACCTGCTATGAACATGTCAAATATGCCAGTTCAAAAGTACAAAAAATCTTTTATCTATTTATTAGCAAATGCCTTCAATTACAAAAAGTTCTCACAAATTTGAAAACTTCAACATTTTTCTAAATCAAAAAAATCAAATTGGGATTTTACTTTAAGTCAAGTCTGACCTATTTCAATTATTAAACCTTTCAAAAAAATCTTAATCAAAATATTCACAACTTGACTTGATAATATAATATCCACAAATAACCTTCTATCAAACTTAAATTATGCTGCTTCAAAAAATTCATCTACACATATAGCAATACAAATTCTTCATAATACAATTGAACATTACAAATTTAACAATAAAGAAGCTTGGATTCTTTTTTAAGATATATCTAAAGCTTTTGATAGAATTAATATATCAAGGCTTCAAGATACATATAGAAGAATAGAAATCCTCAAATGTAAAATTGATCTTATTACTGAACTTCATTCTTCTTGACTTTCTAGAATAATTACTGGTCATGGTCTTACACATCTTGTTTAAATTAATGCTGATATTAAACAAGGTGAAATCTATTCATTCTTGTTATAGAAAATTTACTATGATCCTATACTACTTTTCATCCATCAAAAATATCAAAATCACTTACTTCAGATTTCAAACCAATCATTACTTGAAATTTTAACAAATACCACCTCTACTCCTATTATTATACTACCTTTAATTTTTATGAATGATACAACCTAGCACTATGAAAATTCAAAAATAATGCAAGATATTCTAAATAATACTTTTACTCTCTATAAACTAAACAATATTGAAATAAATCCTACTAAATCAGATTTACTTCATATCAAACCCAAATCCTTAAACTCCTTGACTTCTACTTTTATAATGAATAATCAACAAATTGTTACTAGAAAACCTTATAAGATTATAAGATACCTTGGTATCTTTTATAATGATAAAGGTTCTCTCAAACCTATATTTGACAAAATCCAAAATAAAATTGAACAATTTCTTATACTTATTTGTTACAAAAAAATTACATCTTTACAAATTTCTTCTCTCTTGAACCTTATTCTTTAATCATCTTTAGAATACTTACTTTAAATTACACCAATCCACTTCAATATTCAAAACAAACTTTCTTGTTTATTTATAATTCATGCTAAGAAAATACTAACTTAGCAAAAAATTCTAACAATATAACACTTATAAATTCACTGGCTTTTAACTTGTTAACTCTAAACAACATTATCCAAAAAGTCAGTGTTTCAAATACTGAATGTATATTTAATACAATACCAATACTTAAAGAAATTGGCATATTACATATTAAATTTTGGCTTACAAAAATTTGGGCACCCAAGCTTACAACAAACTTACTAACTTATTATTATCACAAAATACAAAACTTTATATTACTTTTTCATTTATCACAAATAGCTCAAAATAATATCTCTTTCTCAATTTTCTCTCAAATTTTCTTTTATCCCTCACAAATTCCACCAAATCCATCTATTTCAACTACTAATAGTCTTAGAAACAACAAAATTATGTTTGTTAAACAAATTACTACAACTAATAACCTTAATATTTTACTATAGAACAATATTTACCTATGTACAAACAGAACTTCTAGAGGTTGTATACCTAATTGGTTTATTCAAATATTTTAACAAAATCAACTAAATAACCTTAAATCAACCTGGCCTCACTTAAACTTACCTGTTATTAATACCTTCTTAAATACAATTAACCTAATATTCATTTTTTCTATCTCCAACATGCATTCCCTTTTACAACTACATTATTTAAACAACCAACAAATCTTCTTATCCTATCAAAACTTTTTTCAACAACACTTGTACTTTAAAGTTACAATATTAATACTAGGTTTTTCACAACTACTACCAATTACAAACTTACCTACTCAAAATCTCTATTCATTAGATATACTATACTATTTATTAAATAAATCCAAAAACTATACATCTATACAAATCAATTTTAGAGAGATTCTAGCACTAATTCATATATATAATATTACAACTTCTCAAACCACTCCTTTATCTTAACTACAAATATCTTTACCTTCATATGATATTCAACTTGTCAAACAAATAATCCAAACACCTAATTATCAAAATTAATTAATAATCTTCACACACTTATCTCTAACATGAATACTAAAAACTTATACTTTTATACAGATAGATTTCTTAAAAATCTCCAAACTCCAACTATCCAATCTGGTATAGAATAGATCTGTAAAGATAACATATTAATAAAATTTAATGCAGCTACTCAATCATATCCAAATACAACTTGCATAGAATATGAAGCAATTCTTTCTCTTCTAATAGCAGCTCTATCAAACATCTCCATTAATATATATATAGATAATACTACTGCTATTAACAATCTACAAACATCCACCATAGCAAACAAATTCAACTTAAAAACTAGAACATAATTTTTATATCAATTATCTAAAAAAATCTAAAAGATAACTACTATTTTGTATAAAATCAAATCACACTTCACCAACTTATTTTATAATCAAGCTGATTCTCTTGCAAAACATGAAACAAAAAAATCTATTCTCAAACTGGATATCTCAAAATTTAGTGTACCAAACTACTTCTCTTGAAATAATTATCCAATTTCCTTTAAAATCTGTACTTTTATTAAAAATATTACAACTATTCATAAACTGATAAATTGGTTAGGTCTAAAATTCTTCCAAAATATACCAAACATTAAATGAGATCTCAATTTCAAAATTATAAATTCACTTGAAAACAACTTACAAAAATACTCTTTTCATATCAAAATTTTAACTAACAACCTACCTACTATGCAAGACCTTAATATTTGCTATTCTTATCTATATATTACATCAAATTGTTCTCACTGTTCACATACTGAAGACTCTCTTTACTTATTTCTTTGTTCAAAAAATGAAACTGACATCCTCCAATTACTTAACAACCTAATACACAAAACTCTTTTTTCCTTACAAATTTCAAACATATTATCTACAACATTACTCAATATTCTTTTACAGTTCACACTTAATTTACCAACTCCTCATTATCAACATATTCTTTATGCTATTACAGACACTTATACTATTACTATATATAACAATATCAAAGAAATTGTAAACAAACAAACTAATTCTCTACTTCTAAATCTTTCTAATAATTTGCTTAATATATACTTTCATAAAGTTTGGTTTACATGTAACATATATCAATATCAATAAAAACAAGCTTAAAACATCACTTCTAAAACTAAACAAGCAAAAATAATTTTATTAACTAATATTACAACTATCAATCAACCAATTAACATTTCTTCTTATATTAAAAAATAGTTTTTACAAGGCCTATCACTAACAACATGTTTTCTTTAATCTTAGTAACAAACACCTTAGGTTTTCTTCAACCTATCCTATCTTAAACCTAATTTGAAATAATTAGTAGATAGCATTTATAGGAAATAGGGGGTGTAATGTCATATTGGGTGCCAATTTTGTAACACAAATGTAGTTAAAAATCTTTAATCTTAGAACTTCTGTTTTCTAAAAATGTAATAAAGATTCTACTCTGACGTTATTGAAATAAAAAAAAAAAAAAAAACTTAATATATTCCAAAGAAGCATAATCAGTAATTACAATAAACTTTTGACCTTCAAAATAAATACACCAAAGCTTAATAGCATAAACAATAACTTATAATTCCTTTTCATAAACAGCATATTTTTGTTTAGCAGGAGAAAGTTTGTAAGATTTATAAGCAACAGGTTGTTCATCCTTTTCTTGATTTTGACTAAGAACAACTCTAATATCAAAGTTAAATGCATCTGTAGTTACTGTAAAAGGTTTGGTTGAGTCAGAAAGAAGTAAAATAAGTGCGGAGATAAGATATAATTTAAGTTAGTCAAAAGCTTCTTGTTGTTCCTTATTTCACAAATAATTTTGGTTTTTGTATAAAAGTTTAATAAAAGGTGCAGCAATAGCAAAAAATTCTTTAATAAATTTCTGATAATAATTTGCAAGTCCAAAAAAAGATTGAAGTTCAGAGATGTTAAAAGGAATAGACTAATTTTATAGCATTAATTTTGTAAGTATTAACAGAAATTCCTTTAGCAAAAATGTAATGTCCCAAGTATTTAACTTTTTATTTAAACAATTCACATTTGCTAATTTTAGCAAACAGATAATGTTTTCTTAAAGTTTCTAAAACTTGCTTCATGTGATTAAAGTGTTCATATTTGGTTTTACTATAAACAAGAATATCATTCAAATATAGATAACAAATTGATCCAAAAATTTTCTAAAGATATTATTCATAAAAGTTATAAAAATAGCAGGTGCATTAGTTACACCAAAAGGTAAAACTAAGAATTCATAATGTCTATATCGAGTATAAAAAGCAGTTTTAGAAATATCCTCTTCCTTAATTTGAATTTAATAATAACCAGAGTAAAGATCAATTTTTGAGAAATATATTGCTCCTACAAGTCTATATATAAGGTTTTCAATATGTAGTAAAGGATAGTAATTTTTAATAATGATTTTGTTTAAGGCTTTGTAATCAATACACTATCTTAAAGTTTTATACTTTTTTATGAACAAAATGAACAGAAGCACCAAAAGAAAAAGTACTTGAACAGATATAATATTTTTATAACAAATCTTCAAATTGTCTTTTAAGTTTATTAGTTTCATCATAAAATAGCCTATAGATTGGTTGATATGGAGATTCAGCACTAGGTGTTAATTCAATAGCATAATCAAGACTTTTTTTAGGAGGTAGGTGGTTAGGTAAAGTTTTAGAAAACACATCTTTGTACTAAGTAATTAATTTTTGAACTTCAGGTTCAAACTTCTTTTCCTTGTTATTTGGAGTATCCAAATATACTGCAAATAGTTCAGCATTAGTAGAAGCTTTAGCAAATTGTTGATGAGAAATATAGATAGAGTTGTAGTTAGAATTAAAAAAAATAGAACTTAAGTTATCAGACTTAACAACAATAGTTTTAGATCTATATTGAAAAGTAAGTGTATTGGTTCTCCAATCAATGATAGGATTAGTATGATATAACTAAGGCTTTTTAAGAATAGCATTATATTATTGTAAAGTAATAACTTGAACTTGAATTTCAGAATTATAATAGGTTCCTAATTCCAACTTTTTAACATTTACAATTTGTTTGGTTTTAGTTTTTCTTTTATCAGCAAGTTCTATTACAATAGGTTTAATGTTTGTAGTTATAATGTTGTTTTGTTCAATAAACTTTATATTAATAAAGTTTTGAGAAGCACTACTATTCAACAAAATTTTTGTAGGATAATTATTAATTTTTTCTTTAAACTGAATTAAACATTTTTTGTTTTTTTTAATATTTGTAAATTCAATTTTTTCAATTTTTGAAAAAGATGCTACAGATTCCTCTTCTATAATAGCAATCTTAGCTTTATCACCCTTTTTACATTTCTTGGCATAATGTCCTGTTATGCTACACTTGTAACAAGTTTTTTTTTAAATTCTTTTTTTGAATTATTGTTGAAGTTTTTCCTATAGATTTCAGAAGAATTGAGTTCAATAGATATAAAGTCATTACTTTTGTTATTTGTATAATTAGACAGAGTAGGCTTGAAGTATTTTTTTGGTTTTTAGAAGGTTTTCTCAATTTAAACATAGCAATATCATACCTTATTGTATATTTAATAGCAGCTGTTAAAGTTTTAGATGCTCTATATGCAACATTCATCTTTGTTACAGGTTTTAATCTATCGATATAGTAAAAAACTTGGTTTAAGGCACTCATATTAGTAATTTGACCTATAATGTTTTGAAATTGTGTAGTATAATCTCTTATATTTCCAATTTGTTTAAGTTTTTTAAGCTGTTGATGAAGATACTGTTAATAGTTAGAAGGTTGAAAAGCATCTTTAATTGCATTTGCAAATCTATCCCAATTAGTAAAAGAAGGTTGGTTGTTATTTGAGACAACTCTATTTAAATACCAATATAAGGCAGCATTTTTAAGACCTGTAGTAGCATAATAGACCTAGGTTGATTCATCTGTAAGTCCTTGAGCCAAAAAAATTGTTTGTATTTGTAATAACCAAGCTACTACATTAACAGTAGGTTCTTCTTTGAATGTAGGAATTTTTATTCCAATTTTTTAAGTGCAGGGTTATTTCTATCTTGTTGTTGTGCTTGTAATTGTGGGACTTGACCAAGTTGTTATGTTAAAGTAGTTTGTGTATTAATAAGTTGTCTGATAGCATTTATTAAAGCTTGTAAAGTAGCTATTTTGTTTAGAAAAATTACAAGAAAGAAGCTAACAAAATATAAAAAAAACAAGTATAAAACAAAAGAAATAGATAGTGTAATATAAAAACAAAGTGTATATAGTGTGATAAAAAGCTTTCTACTGCTACCAAGTTGTAAAGGTTTTGTTATTTGAAATACTTTGTATGTAATTTTGTCAATAAAAACACTTAAAATTTTATTAAATAAATCTTGTCAGGTTTAAATAATTTTTAAAAGTATAGAAATTTAAGAATAAAAATATATTAAAAATAGAAGCTTAGTTTACTCATAAGGCTTACTAATCTATCTGGAAGATTTTGGCATATAATTAATAATAAATAAAGATAAAAATAGAAAATAAATGTAAATCATTATAAATCAAAATCAATCATTAATACACTGTTAATCACATCATTGATAAGCAAAATTGCATCATATAGTAAAGTAAATAAGTCATAATGATGCTTATCTATCTATAATAGATTTGCTAAATTAATTCTAATTATATTTGATAAATTGATAAACTAAATATAGCTAAATTAATTATAGTAATTAGCATATAATTAAGAAAAAACTTAGAAAAATAATGAAAAAGAAAAATTACAAAAAATTTATAATATTGTTATATAAAACAACATAAATGAAGAAGTAAATATTCATCTTATACAATAGCTTAATTTTTTATCTAATTTCTTTTATATTTTCTTTAAAAATCTTTAACTTTTTAAAACATTCTACTTAAAACAAACTGTTTATTACCTTTTCTCTTAAAATATCTTTAATTCCTTTCAACTACTTAACTTATTATCTTTGAACTACTTATTCCTAATATAAACACAAATAATAATATCTTATCTTTAAAAATCTAATTATAAAATCAATTAAAATACACTTACTAAAATGTCAATAGCCTTCTAGATAATTTTAAACATTTGAGTTTAATTGATTTTATTACAGAAAATCAAATAAATATTTTTGAAATTTTAAAAATATACTTATTTATCAAAGAAGCAAAATATACAACACTTTTTTAAAAATTAACAAACTATAAAAGTTTTTGAACATCTAGTAATGCTTATTAAGGTGGTATAAAAATATTAATTTATAAATTACTTGTCAAATATATTGAAAAAATTCAAACTTTTAAAAACTTTTTTTTAAAAATAAATATTTTTTAAAAAAATTTTTACATTAAACTAATTCAAGTTTACTTTCTAACTTAAGAAAAAAAACAACTTCAAAAGATATTATTACATATCTTTTTTCTATACTTAACAAAACTAATTACAAAAATAATATTAATTGAAAATCTAAATAAAGTATCTAATTCTTAACTTGACAGACTTTTACAAAAAAGCTCTAATATACTTGACATTCTCTTTGTAAACTTTTTAAATTTCTTCAATTTTATGATACTTACAGATATTTTTATTCTTCAAACTCAACATTCTTCTATATATACAATAACAGCTATATCAGAATTAATTAAATATAGACTAATGTTCATATTACATTTTTAGATGATGCTAATGTTCTATCTAACCTATTTTTCTTAACTAACATTCTATAGTTTCACTTAAACATACTATTAATGTTCTTAAAATTAATATACAATTTCTTTAACCAAAAATTATATATCATAGAAATCAACTACAAAGAAACAAATCAAAAACTACCAAAATTATAATAAACAAAACTTTTAAAAACCTTTCATCTTTATAAATAATATTACTTATAAAACAGAACTTAACAATACTTGTAATCAAATTAACAAAGCTTTAACTAAAAACACATTTTATTTAAAAAAATTAAAACAAATCCATTCTATAATAAACAACAGTCATCTACTCTTACACCATTATATAAGCAACTTAAACAAGTTATTTTACTCAAAACAAACCTAAACAAATCTAATTTTTACAAATCTACAACTCATATATAAATAAATACTCTTATAGTACTATATTACTAATCTTTTATATAATATTAACTAATACTACTCTAACTCTACTAATTTCTTAAACCTTTATAACATTGAAATTAAAACTCTTAAAACTCAAATTTCAAAAAAATAAAAAAATACTCTTAAAGAAATTCAAAACAAACTAGAAGAAAGAAATAATAACTTTTTTTAAAATTCTAAAATCTTCTTTCATAATGTTTTAGAAAAACACAACAATAATATAAATTTTGATCATCTTTTATCTAACAATACCCTTATTACTCAAATAATAGAAATTAAACAAACTTTACAATCTTATTTTCAAAACTATTGCAAAGAATAACTCTATGTACTAATTGAAGAAAACTCTAAATTCTATGAACTTTATAAACCTTATCTAAAAAATAAATCATACTTTGTCAACTTATTCTCAAAAATTTCTTCTAAAAAATAAAGCAAAGTTATATATAATCTCCAAATTAAAAAGCTGCTAGGCTATTAAAAACAAACTATAAATATCTAAAATGCTTAAATCCAAAGCTCAAATATTATTCACCTTTTTCCAACCAAATGTCTTATATTACAACAACCATCTACAATAAAAAAACATTTACTATTTTTTTAATTTCTAAAAAATCTTTCTGAAACTTTATACTTAATCAAATTAGATCTATTTTACTAATTAAACCTATTAAAAAATGCCTTACTAAATTCTATACAATCTTTTTTAACCAAATTATTACTTAATATAACCTATTAAGTAATCTAAACTTTGTAGCAACCAAAAATATTTTAACTCATATTCCTATTTAAATATTGCTTAATACAATTAAATATTACAAATTAAGAACAAAAAGATATAGATACTCTTTTAAGATATGTTCAAAAGCCTTTGACAAAATCAATATCAAATGATTAGTAAATGCATATAAACATATTGACATTCTTTAACCTAGTCTAAATTTTATTAAATTCATTTATTAAAACAGAAAAGCCAAAGCAATTACAGTCTATAGTCTTACAAATCCGATTATATTATATTTAGGCATTAAATAAAAAGAAACCTACTTTTTACTATTCTGAAAAATTTACTACAACCCAATTCTTAGTTATATAAACTTCAAATATAGTTCAAATCTTCTTAAAATCTTATTACAATCTCCTTTAGAATAATTTTTTCAATATTGCCAACCTTCTTAACAATATAATTTTTTACTTTTATAAATGATACAGTTTGGTACTGCAAATTCAGAAATGATTTTCAAAATATTCTAAATAATATATCAGACCTCTATTAACTAAAAAATATTCAAGTTAACATATCTAAATCTGATTTTATTCAGATTTTTTCTAACAAAAAAACATGTCACAATACCTTTTCAAATACTTTATCTCTTAACTTTAATAATTAACTAATTACATCTTATAAATCTAATAAACCAATCAAATATTTAAAAACTTTTTTTTGATAAAAAAGGTTTAACTAAACTGATATTTGCCAAAATTTTAGTAAAACCTTATAATTTATTCACATTATTCAATACAAAAAACTTCTTTTTATCTAAATATAATGATTATTTAATATTATTTTATTATTACCTTAGAGTATTTACTTTAGATCTGTTTTTCTCCTCAAAACAAACTTTAATAACTATCAAGCATGTTAACAAAATGTACTAAATATATGCTTTATTTATCTATAAACACAAATAATAATATACTTACTAATCCTTAATTATTTAATATTTTAATATTCAACAAACTCATATTACAAGTTAGTAGCAGTAACATAAAAAGATGTTTTAATACCAATATACTTTTATATCAAATTTTTATACATTATATCAAAGAATGGCTTTTCAAAATTTGAAAACCATTTTTAACTTAAGATACAATACTAAAAAATTATAAAAAAACCTCTAATTATAACATAATATTACAACTATTATATTTATACAAAAATAATATCTTTTTTAACAATTTATTACTTTTTTAAACAACTTATAAACAAACTAATCAACTAAATAATATTTACAACTTCATTTTATTTTCAGATAACTCAATAATATTAAGTCTTAAAAAACAATAAAATTTTTTTTTTTGAACAACTACTTATAATTATAATCTACTTTCTTAAAAAAATATCTATCTTAAAACTCTTAAATTGCCTCAAGGTCTTATTTCAAAATGGATCAAAATACTCAAATAAAATATTCTTTTTTTCTATTTAACATATATGATTCAACCTTCAACTTCAATCAATCAATTCATTTTTAAATATATTTAATCTAATTACATCTCAATATAATAATTTTAAAAACACATAGACACTTTATATCTTATCTGAAAATTAGTATATTAGCAAATAATAAACATATATAATTCTATAATAAACTTTCAAAAACATCAAGTTATTACAACAACATTTAATACAATTTATATCTTTTCTATACCTACAACTTTTCAAATAAATTACAAACAAACTATTAATTTTAAATATAAAATACAAAAAAGAAAACACTACTTTGAGCTAAATATCAATATTCAAGACATCTAAGTACTTCAAAATATTTATACAGAATTATATAAGTCTGTTCTGTAAACCTTTCTAACACTCTTATTCTTTTCTTTAGAAATTTTCTTAATCCAAAACACAATATT
Source organism: Cetraspora pellucida (assembly GCA_910591915.1). Classification (NCBI taxonomy): domain Eukaryota; kingdom Fungi; phylum Glomeromycota; class Glomeromycetes; order Diversisporales; family Gigasporaceae; genus Cetraspora; species Cetraspora pellucida. The sequence goes on along the minus strand of CAJVQA010001100.1, from coordinate 3,282 downwards.
TGATTCTATATATCAAGACCAACTTATAGGCCTACACAAAAAAAATTTATTTCTTTACTTAAACAATCTATATTTCTACATAATTGTCTTAATAATAAACTCACAAATATACAAAATCTTTACTGGTATCACTTGAATACTTAAAATTAATGCATAAATCAAATTTAATGTCTTTATAACCTATGTATCAAACTTTACATAAGCAGAATTAGCAGTTCTTATTACTCTTTTTCTTATTTTAACTTCTAATTACTAAATTCATATTTATTTTAACAATTTATCTATTATTCAAATTCTTACATATTTAATATTTTATAACTATGATTCACAAACTAAACAAAATAATTGGAATATTATTCATATTCTGAACTTTTTAATTAAATATAAGAATATTAACTACATAATGCACAAGATCAAATCTTATTTAAATAATACTTTACACAATAAGTAGATATTTTAGCTAAACACAGAGCTAACAAAAATAAATTTAAACTTAATCTAAATTACTTTTATTTTTCTACTTTTTTTATTTAAATCAAATTCTAATTATATACAAATTATACAAATTTTGTAAAAATCTAATTTTAATTTAAATATTTAACAAACTTCTTTAACTCAAACTATTAAAAAATCTTCTTACTATAAATATCTAACTATTAACTAAAATTATTAACTTTTAAAATTTTAATCTTAACCTATATTCCTTTAGAAACAAAATATTGCTCAACAACCTACCAATAATGATTAATTTAAATACTCACTATCTTATTTTCAATTTAACTCCAAATTGCTTATATAGTAACCAATATAAAAAATACTGTACATCTATTACAATGCTTTTTTCATTCATATAACTTGTACAATATTCTTATTAACAAAATAACCAATATTCTAAATTCATTAAACTTATCAGAAACATTATTATACACAATAATACAAAATTTTAATTTATATAACTTTTTCTTAAACCCTAATGCAAACAATATATTAATTATTATATACTTAAATTATTATAAACAATTATAGCTTATTCTAAAAAAATCGACTAACAATTTTCTTATTTTTTATTAATTTACTGCTTAACTAATTCAATTCTGTTATTTGACAAACTTAAAATATTAAACAACATAAAAAAAAATCAATATAAGAAATTACTGCTTTATTAAAAAAGAAAAACAATACTTATTTTTTACTTCAATACTATTCAACTTTAATAATACTACTTTCATTTTTGATCAAAATATAGAATTCTTTATTTTTAAAACTCTTTCTCAAAATTTTACTATATATACTTGTTTTTATTAATTTAACAATTCTAAGGGTTTTTTTACTCCTTCTGTAGTTAAATATTAAAAATAGTTGATAACAAAAAATAAAACAATAATATTATACTAAATATAGTTAAATATATAACAACAATAGTGTAGTTTAGAAATAATTTTCTAGTTATACATTATATTTAATTTATATATTTATATATTATTATTTTTCCTACTGGATATTATATTAATAAAAAAAAATCGAAGTAATTTTTTAGTTAATAAGAATAAAGATTATTATAAAAATATTTTTATCAATAAATAGATTACTTCATTTTAGAATAATAGGTTATATATTTGTAATAATCTAATTTAGAACTCAATATTAGATTTTATATTCAGATTTTAAATAAAATTCTAAAGACAAATATTAAAAATATACAAATAACCAAAATATATATTTATATTACATAAAACAAATCTTTTTAATATTATTAATCAATATAATATTAGTAAACAAGATATTTCTATAATATATCTAATTATTAAAAAAAGATATATATAATATTAATTTATTAATTTATTAATTTATAATTATGAAAAGCTAAAAAAAAAGACTGAATAGCTTATATTTTTTTAACATACTAAAATGATATATAATAAAAAACTATTATCTAAATTTTTTAATATAAAAATTTTGTTTTTTAATTATTATAAAAAATATTTGACAAAAAAATGAAATTAAATTAAATAATAATTATTTTAGAACTTGTAATAATTAAATTTATAAATAAATAAAAAACAAATAATATAAAAAATTATCTAAATAAGCTTAGTATTACTAGTAATTTATAATACTAAACTATTTAAAATAAAACATAAATACTATTTATTATATATCTATCTTAAATATATTAAAATTATTATAATTTTAAGAAAAAACTCTTCAATTTAAATATATATAAATACATTTACTAATTATATTTTTTTTACTAATATTTTTTTAACTATTATACAACTTACAAATATTATTCTTTATACTAATAAATAGTTCTTACAATAGTTTTTATTAATAATATACTCTTTTTAATATTATTAACTTTTATTTTAAGTTCTTCTAACTTATTCTAACTTTTTTTTTTTTTAAGATGAGGTTTTGTCTTTATCTTTATTATAATTTGTATTAAAAATCCACAAAGGGTTTTTTTGATCAAAGGTTATGTTTACAAATTGTTTACAAGAATAAAACTCAGACTATAGATATACTAAGACTATCTAGTATAATCTAATTTATTTGTAACCTAAACCTACAAAAATAGTTAAATCTCATCTAGGTTTTATTAGTTAAAGTATTGCCAATTTGATAGTTAGTTATATTGTTAGTTGAGATACTTTATTAATCCATTCAGATATTCAAATAGATGTTTCTTTTTTGTCATTTTTATAGATGAGCAAATATTGTGTTCATCTCCTATATGTTGTTGTTTGCCAAACTGCAAATACAGTTGTAAGTATATAGTGATCTAAGGTAGTGTATGCTTTCTATGTTATTTGAATTATTACATGTATTTGTTTGTATACATGCAGATCGAGTTGGTATATTGTGTTAGTGTTTTCAATTGGCTAGTTTTGTACAGTATGGTTTCATATTTGGTTGTATATCTTATCTGATAGTTTTATTAAAAATTTAAAAGTAATATTAGTTGCAATTTGGTTGGAACTTATTCTAACTTAAATCTAATCAGAAACAATTAATTATAACAAAATTAAGAAATAAGTAATATAATATCATATTGGATATCTTTTGTAATACAAATAAAATTTAAAAATCTTAAAAGTAAAATATATGTAGATTATTTTTATATAGTTTTGTATATCTCTTTAAAATTTTTATCTAAAATTAATATATGTTACCAATAAAATTTTTTTATTTTTTAATGAATCAAAAAAAAATTTTATAATATTATAAATAAAATTATTTATCTATTATAGTAAAATTTTGAATTATTATATTATTTTAAAA
>CAJVQA010001099.1:0-27585 GCA_910591915.1 Cetraspora pellucida | reverse complement strand
AGCTAAGTGACTAAGTGACTAAGTGACTAAGCAACTAAGTGATTACTAATCAACTAGAAAGTTCTAGCAACTACTAGTAATAATAATAATAATAATCCAATAATAAAATAACTAATACTAAATAATAATAATAATAAAATAATAATAATAACTAGTAATTCAGCTAGAGGCAAAAATTAAAAGATTTTAGCTTCTGTAACCTAATAAGAAGCCTGTAATTGAATGCAAAGCTCTGTAGTTAAGTCCAAGTGCAGTACAATGATGAAAATAGGAATTTCCAGAAGGAGACCCAATTATGAAGTGCAGACATTATACATAACAAGTAGTTGTTACAGAAGGTTACAGTTATAGAAAGATTGTGCATATAAGTCCTTAAGGCTAGAGCAGTACCAACATCCTTATACCTTCTAATATAGGCAGTACTAACATTTCTGCACCCAACTTGTGGAATACTTGCTTGGAAGAATAATTAATGGATTGCGCAAATAAGTCTTAATTAGGATTCAAGAAGCGGATTTGATTGGAAGAATATTTTGAAAGTAACCAAGACAGGAATGGTAAGAGAAGTGGTAAACATGAGGACAGACTGTGATAAAGGATTGGTCTAACCAAAAATTGAAAGCATCTCTGGCATAGTCAAATAATCTAATTATAGAAAAAAAAAATCTTGGAAGTTGGCATATAACTTTCTTGTGCAATGTAAAAGTACCAAATTAGGTTTCTGGTCATACTTATATAGAAGTCTATGACAAACATGACTGAGATTAACCAACCAATATGAGATAAGTTCTGCAAGGTAGTATGGCATCACTGAAGTTAGTGTAACTTCCTGGGGCATAACCAGAATTGTTCTGCAAGTACTATCAAATAAGCTAAGAGTTTACAATATATGGTAGTATGGTATTACTGAGATCAGAGAAACTCTTTAAGTATAACCAGAATTGTCCTATTTGTAAACACAACAAGTTTTAGTCCCTACCATAGAAGGAAGCATCACGTTGGAGGTTAAATGCAGCATCGAGTTACTGTATGACATTAAGACCTGGAGCATCTGCAAAAATGGCAGCAGCAAATCTGACTTGAGATATAAATTGGTCAAAAAAACCAATGGCAGCAGCAGGTCTGGCTTGAGATATAGGTTCTTTGCAGATCCTAAACTATTGTCAAAACAGCTTAGAGGAATCAATAATAGGCATACCAAAGATGGGAAGATCATAAGGATTAAATATATCTGAATAGGACCAATTTGAAAGTAGTACAGTAACAAAATGATAAGAAATATAAGGAACAAGTTAATACTAGATATAGTTAGATTAAGAGGCAGAAGAAACAAGACCAGGTAAAACATGTGAGTGAAACATATGGGTATGATTTACAAAAGACAGTATTCCTAGCATTTGGAATACTATATTAAGTTTGATAGGTATTCTTATCTGTGTAGTGGTTTAATGATGTATCCTGACCACAAGTAGTTGTTAAGATAACTGCATGCAGGCATGCAGCAGACATGCACTTAGGTACCATATGAGTAACTGAATGAAGTCAGTGATATAAAATTAGATAATATATAGTACTAGTAATAATTGATCTTATGTAACTGTAAATTTGTATTATATTAAAAATTAAAGCTAATAAATCAACTGGCATTATTGCCAAAGTTTAAAAAAAAAAAAATAATAACTAGTAATAATAAAATAATAATAATTTAGTTTATAACATTTCTGTTCCTTTTAAAAATTTACTTTATAAATTCTATGTTTTAATTAATTTAAGAAGTTGAGTATACTCATCATCTAGCAGCTTGATAATATGTATTGCAGTCACATATTTCAACTGCAAGGTTATTTTTTTTGGTCACAACTTGAAGGCTTTGTATATTCTGAGAGCACCTTTTTAAGTATTTTTTGCTCTTCTTGTTACTTGAGCATTCTGGATAAGGTTTTTAATCTCTGAAGGGTTATTGGACTTTAAGATTATTTGTCCTAGATAATAGTAAGCATCAATTTTCTTGTTGAGATTATTTTGAGTATGTTTAGAAGTAAATAAGAACTTTAAGATTTGATTAACTTGTTCTTTTCATGTTTCTTCAGAAAAAAAGTTAGTTATACTTCAAGTTGTTGGTACTGGTATCTGTTTTAAATCATTTATTATTTGAGTAAGATGGTTAGTATTATTACTTTCTAATTCTGTAAGTATTTCATTAAGTAAAGTTTTAATTAGAGAAGGTTGTATTTCTTCTAATTGTAGAGATTCATCGATATTGAATTCTACAGAGACTTCTATTATAGAGTTTAAGTTAATAACTTTTTCTGGTTCTTTATCACTTCAATGAATAATATTTTGAGATAATATATCTAAGTGGTTTTGAGATGCAGGGTTCTGTTTCCAGATTTGAAAAAAGTTGTTTAAAGTGATTACTGTTTCTGGTTGTAATTTTAAAAATTCCATTTTTAGGAAATTTGTATGATTCAAGAAAGTTTATATAAATTTTCAAGTATTACAATCTTCAAATAAATTGTAACATTGAAAAATTTGTATAATATTATTGTTTTTTCCTCTAGTTTTAGAAATTTCTTCCAGAAATTCTAATTATTTGATAAGGACAAAAGTTCTCATATATGTTTTTTATAATATTTAGCAAGATAATCACTGTTATAGTACTTTTGCAATGTTTTCTCTTTGTTGTTACAAAGTTTATAGGTACCATTATTCAATTTTTCTTGAATAATAAAGGGTTCAGTTCTTTTATCTTTAAATTTAGCTGATCAAAAATGTTCTATGTCCTTTTTAATTATTCATACTTTGTTACTAATTTCAAATATTTATAATAAATTTTGGCATCAAAGTATTCTTTCTGTTTCTGTTGTGATTCATTAGTTTTTTCTCTTGCATTGTTCTGCAATTCAGGTAGCTTGTCAAAAAGTTCAAATGCTCAGTGCAATATGCTATCTTGTAGGTTATATTTTGTTTTTTTATAGGGTTCGACAGGTAGTAAAGCTTCAATTAGAAGAATAGCTTGTCATCTGTATACAAGCTAAAAAGAAGTATATCCAGTTGTAGCATGCTTCTTTGTTTGATAAGCAAGTAGTATAGCAGATATATGTAAGTCTCAGTCATTATTTTCTTTTACTTTAGCAAGTGATTTACATAAGGTTTGATTAAGATGTTTAATCATTTTATTTGTCTGTAAGTTGTATAATGAGGAGAACTTATGTTTAATAAGAAACTTTTCACATAGAATGTGAACAATTTCACTAATAAAATTTCTTTTTTGATCAAAGAGAATAATCTTTGATGTTTTATATTAACAAATAATTTCTTCAAAAATAAACTAAGCTAAGGTATTTGCTCCAACATCAAGTATAGTACAGGCTTCTGGCCATCTTATTAAATAGTCCATAGCAACAATAATATATCGATTATTTTGTTTGGTAATTGGTAGAAGTTCTACTAAATTAATACCAATTCATTCAAAAGCTCATTCTATTTGAATAGAATGAAAAGGTTCAGTTCATTTGCCTTTTAGTCTCTTTTGGCATTCTTCACATGTTTTAATATATTCTTGTACATCTTAATACATCTAGTCTTAATAATATCATTTAGCTATTTTATAGTATATAGCATCTGTTTCTAAGTGTCCTGTGATAAGGTGTTTATGCATAATATACAGTACAGGTTCTACTTCATTCCATTTAATAACATGAAGAGAATACTGAGAGTTCTTTTTGTTTTTCTTGTATAATAGTCCTTTCTTAGTAATAAAATGTCTAGCATAATGTTGTATTTGTTTAGTCTGTTTCTATGATAAAGAGTCAGATTTTATATAATTATATAAATTATAATAGAGGTTCAAATTCATAAGGAAGGATTTTGGTATGAGGTCTATGTCTGTAGTTAAGATAGGGCATCTATGTTGAAGTGAACTCTTTTTGGTTTATGAATAATTTTAAAGTTATAGGGCTGAAGTTTTAGAATCCATCTTCCTAGATGTCCTTTGGGTTCAGCAGATTGTAACTACTTGAAAGCAGAGTAGTCAGTAATTAGGATGAATTTGGCAGTTCCAAGATATTTATAAAAATGTTCAATAGCCTATACAACTGCAGCACATTCGAGTTCAGTAGCACCATAATTGACTTTTTCTTTGGTTAAGCTTTTACTAACATAAGCTACAGAATGTTCTTTTTTGTTTTTATCTAATTGACTAAGAGTAGCTTTGAATCCATAATAAGAGACATTGATAGCTAAGATAAATAGTTTATTAAAGTCAAGATACTTTAATATAAAAGCTGTAGTCAATCTCTATTTTAATTCTTTAAAAGCTTCCTGTTGTAGTTCATCCTATATATAAGAAGTTTCTTTACATAGTAGCTGATTTAAAAGCTGTATTACTTTAGATAAGTTATGAATGAACTGTCTGTAATAATCTATTAGTCCTAAGAATAAATATAATTAGGTTACATTATTAGATAATTGGATCTTCTGAACAGCTTCTATCTTTTGAGAGTTAGGTGCTATTCCAATTGAGATACTGTATACTTCCGAAATTAAGCACCTCCCGAAAATAAGCACCTCCACATTCTATATTCACCTGAAATTAAGCACCCCCCTGCCATTCACCAACCAATCTACCCAACAACTAACCAATCTACCCAACAACCAACCAACCAACTTATCAACCAATCAACCAACCCACAACCAACCAACCAACCCACAACCAACCAACCAACCCACAACCAACCAACCAATCCATCCACCTACTCACCAACAATCAAGCATCATGCATTTACATACATGCCAATAATAAAGTACCAAAAAAGTTCAGTTATAAATTTTATTCATTTAATTTAATAGTTAGCCTTTACAATTGACTGTCTAGTATATAGTTAAATTTTTGATATATAAAAAAAATCCTATTGATTTTGTTTAGTTTTGAAATACATTCGAATTAACTGGATAAACCAGTATACAGAAAATTTACTGAGTAATGCCTGAAAAAGATATGTTAGCACTCTTAAAAAGTATTTTATAAAGAATAAGTAAATCTGAACCATGTTCAGTAAGTTAAAAGATAGTATAAAAAGCAACTAAAAGATTTAATTAATAAGTTAACTTTATTAATATAGAACCATAATACTTATTTGAGTGTTGTTAATGAAAACCTGAGAATCTAAAAATAAATCATTTATGAAATTCATAAATAAACTATTTTTAGATTTCTGGGTTTTTATTTGGCAACACTCATTTATAAAATGAGTTCTGCAAAATCAAAACCAGGAAGTAAATACTTAGGTTTTTACTGTGGCAAACTTAACCCACAAAAATTATAATATTGCATAAGTGAATCACAAATATGATCCATTTGCCATACTAAAAACCTGAATATTCACTTCTGGGTTTTAATTTTACATCACTCAAGTAATAAATTAACAAGCTACCTTATAAGTATTTGAATCATTCTTTGCACCTATTGGCCTCACTATAATACTAACATTACCAGTATTTTGAAAAAACTGATTAATATAGCACCAATAAATATAATAATTTTTCATTAATAAAAGTAAAATTAATCACATTACTAACTCTAAAGTTTTTTACTTACTAGTGGATTAAGTAATTCCTGATGGTTCACTTTATTAATATAATGAGTGAAAACCTGAAAATACTAATATGGTTAATATTAACCTAAAATAATAATTAAATAAAATTGAGTAATTTTTGCTAACAAAACAACACTTCATGGCTAGCCTAAAGTGTTCATTTTGTAAATAAAATCTATATTATCTTTTTAAATTTGTTCACAATTGAGATGATAATGTCTTGCAATGCTAAGTTTATTATAGCATTCAAATCATTTAAATTTGTTTGATTTTGAATATGCATTTTAATATAAAATATAGATATAAAAAAAAAAGTGAGAAAAAATTTTAGAAGGTAAAGTATAAGATGAATGCCCTTACCTAACTTATGCACATTTCAGCCCAATGTAACATTAATTATTAGATAACAAATCATTATTAGAATGCCATCTATTAGGACCTATTTTAAATTAAATAGAATTATAAAAGCATTACTTATCAAGATGTGCAAGTTACATACAGAGAAAATAAATTATCTACATTGTTCTGTTGATTAAGATGGTTATAGTAAGAATGTTGACCACTAAATTTTATAATACTTCATTCATGTTAGAGTTAAAATATTGCAATTAACAAAATAAAATAAAGTAGAATTTACATTATCCAGAATTGCATTATATCCTATTTTGACTTAAATTTTAATTCTAACCAACGAACTAATATTTTTTATCTTCTAATTTCAATATTAAAAGAAATTTTAAAATTATACCATTGTTAAGTCAATAATTTCTAATTTCTCATAGTTGTTTTCCCTATCAGAATCATCATGATTAACTAAAGTATTTGAAATTCTACAGGTTTTAAAAGATTCAACAATAACATCATTAGGGATTCCTTCCCAAGAATGTTTAACCCACCAATATACATTATTAAACTTAGCATGGCAAAGATTTTCTTTAGCTGTTTCAACAGCACCACCATGGGACATCCAGAGATGCCATTTCTTATGTAGGTTGTCCTTAAATAGTTTATTGATAGCAATGTCTAATGGTTGACACATGCTAGTTAAACCAGCTGAAATTACTGCTAAATCAATCCCATTGTCTTGAAACTTTTTTTTAACTAAATCTTCTAGGTGTCCTTTAAAGGAATCATAAACCATCATCATTGAAGCTCCAGATCTATTAACCTTTATGTCTTTAATATAATCAACATATTTTTTCATTAAATCAGTATTCATCCATCCATTATTTTAAAACCAAACAAATACATTAGGAGGAATTTGTTTTTTTTTTGCACTTGATAATCTTTTTTCTTTAAATATGCAAATTAGTGAAAACTTAAATCCATCTATTAATAACAAAATTTGTTAAAAAATAATACTGATATATATATAATATATATATGACTAATTAAACCAAATCAAGCTTAAAGGCTAATTTACATACTATATTTAGCTAAAATAAACTTTACCTGCAGCACAAGTTAGTACAATAGTAAACCTGTTATTTTTATTACCAATACTGTGAATATAAACTGTTTTTGTTCCTTTCTGATCAACTGTAAAGTTTCCTGCCATATCAAACCAAACAGGTGTCTCATTCATGTTAAAAATATTGCATAGCTCATAAGACTTCTTAATTCTAAGCTCAGTAACAAACTTATAAAAATTATTTAATGATTCTTGTGTTTGTTCAGGAAGTTTTTGTGAAATTTTTGTGCATCGTCTCCAAGATAATTTATATCTTTTTATAAATGCAGATAACCAACAGTCTGATGTCTTAAAATCCTTTGATGAATCATATAAGTCTATCATTTCAGGTTCTTTTAAAAATTTTAACATTTTAACCTGTAACATTATATAAGTAACTGCTAGTCTCTGTTTTCTTTGTTCTATTAACCAAGCATATAATTTTTTTTAGCTTCAGAATAGAATGCTTTCCGGCCAGAACCAATATGCTTGTTATTTTGATTTATCTCAGTACCCCAACTTGTGCTTATTTTAACCCAATGACCAACCATGCTAGCATCAAGGTTAAAATGAACTGCTGTTTTATTTCTTTCATACTTTCTAGCATACTTAATAACTTTGTTCTTTTGTTCAATAGAATATGAGGCACAGCTTGGTTTGATCTGTTTCATTTTTTATTGTACGAACCAATTTTATGTAAATTTTACTTTAAAATAGTTAAAAGTAGTTCTACTATACATTATCATGTTTATTTTATTTTTCTTATATAAAGTTTTTTTTTGATGTATTAATATTATATTTTATTATTACAGATCAAAAATATCATTATTATATAGTATTGTTACATAGATCTGCATGTCTTCCCTATTAAATTTTAAAGTTTTAAGATCACCCGAAATTAAGCACCTCTATAATAAAAAAAAAATGCTTAATTTCGGAAGTATACGGTAACTATATATTCTAAGAATAGTAGACTTTGTATCCAAAAGTTATACTTTTCTAAATTTAATCGTAAACCAACTTTTCTGATTCTAATAAAAGTTTGTTGCAAATGTTCTAAATGTTCATCGAAGGTCTTAAAGTATACTATAGTATCATTAAGGTAAACTACTACAAATTTCTATACAATGTTTTGGTATACTCTATCCATTAATCATTGGAAAGTTACAAGTGCATTACATAGTTTAAAAGACATTACATTAAACTCATAAATACTATATTAAGTTACAAAAGCAGTCTTCTCTATATCTGTAAGGTGCATAGCAACTGCCAATATCTACTTGTGAGGTCAAGTATAGAGAACTACTTGGATCCTTTTAAGGTATTAAGCATTTTATCAATATGAGATAAAGGATAGGTATTTTTCTTAGTAATACTGTTAAGTTTATAATAATTAATACAGAATTATAATTTGCTATTTTTCTTTCGAACTAATACAATTGGTAAAGTTCAGGAACTAGAGGAAGGTCATATAAGTCCATTATCAAGCATTTGTTAGATTTTTTCTTTGATAAATGTCTGTTCTGTAGGAGAAGAAGAATATGATCGAGATTGAATAGAAGATCCTTCTTCTGTATAGATTTGATAAGTTACAAGATCAGTATGTCCTAATTCTGTGATATCTTGTGCAAAAAGATCTAAGAATTCCATCAGCAGCTGGCTAAATTGTTTGTCTTGTTTAGCATCTAGAGGTTCAATGTTCAATTTTGATAGTTCTGAACTAATACTATATTTTTCATAAGGGATCATAGTGTCTATTGTAAAAACTTGATGCACATTGTTTGGTTCTACAGTTAGTTTTTCATCTTGTCTAGAATGATCTAAAAATTTGACTTTTTCTATTTCTAAGCAAAGAAAGTATATTATTGTTGAGTGGTCTGGGCATCTTGTTGGAATACTTATAGAAAAGTTTAAGTGAATCTTTCTAACTTTTTTACCTTCTGTTAGAGCTGTAAAATAAGTTGGTTCTGAGTTTCAACTTGTTGTTGTAGTTGTGCAATTTGTAGTTGCAAAGAATCTGGTTCTGGTAAAGTTGCATTGGTAGAGCTAGACAGAGAGTCTACTAGTTCTAATATAGGAAATTTATAAATAGAAACTGGTAGAGAAGCACAGTTCTGGCAGTATCTTTGATAAGCATTTAACTCATCTTAGTGCTTAACATGTAAGCATTCTTTACAAAAATCAACTGAAGCACTAAACTGTTGATAAAGGTTAGCAATGGCAAGCCGATGATCAAATTCTGGATGGCTAATATCAAAAGACTCAGCCAAGGTCTGTTGAAAAAGTTGCTCTTCTTCTTTATTAAGGACAGCTTGTTTAGCTTATAGGATAAAGTTTATTTCTTTATAAGTCCATAGTTGATTGATTTGGCATTCATTTGAGGTTTCAATCCTTCAGTAATAGTAAGGTCTGTTTCTTGCAAATAGACTTTGGCAAAACAGAAGATACAAGTTTGGTTCATTTTATACTAAGATCCAGTACTTCTGATTAATTTAGTATAGTGTCTAATTCAGGTCTATAGATTATAGTTAGGGTTGTAGAGGACATTTGTACTAGCTTTGTAAGCATATAAGTATTCAAGTTCACAAAACCATAGTTTTTTTGTAATATTTTCTAAATTATGCATTCTGTTTCTGGGTTCAACATGTTTGCATAATTTACATTCAACCAAGGTTTCATATTTATCATCTTGAATGTAGTAGTACTGGCTTTTAGGGTCATCACAATCAAGACTTTAATAGAAGTCAGTATAGCAGCCTTTACAAACAAGAACTTTATTTACTTCTTGTAGAGTTTTTGGTTGTTAAGGGTTCTTGCAATAACAGCAATGTAAGTGCAATAATTGCTATGATAATACTGTCTTTGGGCTTCAATTTCATTAGAGTTGCATTCATATTGGTAAGTTAGATTCTGGTATTTGAGAGGAGCTAAGGAACAGTTAACAGCAATGTGTCCTATTGAATTGCATTCATAACTAATATTTTCAAAATATTGTCGATAAAGATGTTTAGGGCTTTGGCAATTCTTGCAAGTTTTTCTTCAAGAGGCTTGTAGTTAACAGTGAACAGCAATATGTTCTTTGCAATGATATTAGTTGCAAGTATTTTGAAGGCAGTTAGCAAAAAAGTGATTTATAGTTGCTACATATATGAGATGAGGCAGTTTGGATTCATCATCAAGGTTGGTAGATGGTCCATCCTTCATTGTCTGTTTCTGAGATAAGTTGAGCAATATATGCTTCATGAGGTGTAATAAATTCTTGCTCATAGAGGTCAAGCTCTTTTGGGTCTGTTACTGTTAATTGGGCAAATAAAGCATAATCACTTTTATAGGTCATTGGTACTAAAACCTTTTTGTTATTTCATTTAACCTAATAACAACTATTCTTTTAGTTATGACTGGCACCAACTTTCTTGGACCAGTTATTATCAAGAAGAAGAAAGTAGAAGGTAGCAGAAACAACTTCAATGATGATTGAAATGGTCATTCCTTTAATTTCTACAGGAAGATCCTTAATGATTTCTAGAAAGTATATAAAAGTACCAGTTGCTGTGACAATTAGGCTAGTAAAGGCTTGTTTGATTTTGAGTCCCAATGCTTTAATAGTCTGATAAGCAATCATACTAATAGCAGTACTACTATTGATAATAGCTTGATAGAATCTGTTTTTAAGTAAAATGTTGCATTTTACAAAAGTAATATAAGTAGGAGATTGGACTAAATTAGCATTTATAGTTTCTTTATACAAGTAGGCAAATATAGCTGTATGAATAAAAGGATTGTCAAAAAACTGTTCTCATTTTTTTGATGTTGTAACAAGAGAAGTAGGAAAAGAATTTTTATGCCCAAGGTAGTTAACATATCTATAGTAGGATAAGAGTGAGTAAAAACTAGTTCTTCTTTTATCACTATTATAGAAGTCTAAGTATCTGCTTCTTTCTCTAAAGTTTTCTCTTTTTCTAAAAGGGTTTTGATAATAAGATCTGTTATAACTTCAAGAGCAAGATCTTTGATTATGTTTATCATTTCTTTGATAGTTATCTCTTTGGTTAGATTGTTATTTAGCTTGTTTGGTTTTACATTTAGCAATAAAATGTACTGTATGTTTATAGTAGTGACAGTGGTGTAAATTTTTAGCTTGAGGTCTGTTAGAGTTAGGTATAGCTATATAGTTGGCAGATTAAGGTTAGAGTGATTGTTGTTGCTATGCCAAGTTGATACTAAGTTTGGCAATCTGGTTTGTTAATTGTTTAATAGCTTGGTCTGTTTCTGTAATAGTGCTAGTAGCCATTATATGTCTAGTTTCCTATTGTTTCATAGTGATAATAGCAGTGTTTAGATTAGCAGATTCACTAGCTTGCACATTAATAAAAAATTCAGAGTGTAGTTCTTGAATAAATAATTGTTTGATAAAGTCAACAGAGAAAGCATTACTAGGGTCAACTTGTCTTTTTAATTATTTAAACTAATTGATATAAGCATCTACTATGTTTAGGTTTTATTTGATATCGAAAAGCTGTTTCTGCCAAATAGCTTTTTGTTTAGATGTATAAAAGCAAAGTCTAAAAAGAAGTTTGAAACTTCTGTTTTGGTTTGCATTATTAGAGACTGGGTTAAGACTTAACTATTAATTTAATGCAATTCCTTTTAAATATACAGAGGTCAGTTTCAATTTTTAGGCAGCATCCTACTTGTTAGCAGTAGCAGCTCTTCAAAAATCTTTGAGCCATTGTTCTAAGTCTTGGATTCTATCATTATAAAAAAAATCAGCTTTCATAAAAGCTTTTTCACTTTTATTTAAAGCATTAGTAAGGTTAGCTATAACTTGTGCAGCATCTTGTAAAGCTTGTTGTGCCATGTTATCAGATAGATCAAAAAGGTTATCAAGAATAGATAAAAGTAGAGGAAGAAGTTAAGGTTGAATAACAATAGGTTAGAATTGGATAGTGATAAGTTCAGATTAAGGAAGAGCAAGTTAATGTGAAGGTAAAGAAGAAGGACTATCTTTAAAAGTTTGTTGAGATGAATCAGTAGAAGTGTGATTCAGACTAGAGGTTTCTGTAAGGTCTACAGAAGCAGTAATATATTCTTCTGTTTTTAAATTGTCAGTAAGTAGTAAAAAAATTTGTAGAGTTCAATTAGTAGTGTAATGATTTTTAAAAAATTCAGTAGGTGTAACTAATTCACTATATGGAGCTAAGCTATTTGCTAGATTACAAAAGAAAGAAATATTATTGATAAAAGTAATATCAGTGATAGGTGGTAGGATAGAACTTCCTAAATTTTCAAGCTGTTGACTAAATTTTTCTGAATTTTCAAAACTAAAACTTAGTGGAGCATCAAAGTAAAAGTCAAAAGCATTTTGGTATTTAAAAGATAAGATAGGAAGTTGGAAAAGGTTAATATATCTTTTAACTAGAGTTAAAGCAATTGTTCTAGAATCACCAATGTCTTGTTGGTATCAACAACTAAAAATAATATCTTTAATGCAGAAGTGAATTGTGATTTGGTTTTTGATATAGGGTAATAAAAGTAGTAAAGTTGTTCTGAGTTTTGAAGAAATTATTGAGTTACAAAGTTGGTTTGGTACTAAGTTCAAAATTGTTTAAAATCTGAGTAAGAGCTGATATATTGAGGAAAGTAATACTGAAGACAAGATAAATCTAAATGTTATGCTTGGAGTATATCTACTGTAAGGTGAGATCCAATTAGATGTGCTTGTTAATAGCTTTGGATGTTTTTATTATGAAGTTCAGCAGCAGTATAAACTATAAAAGAAGATGTGTTTCTACATCTGGGACTCTGCTAGAATAACTAATACTTGTCTGGATTTCTTGTCAAAATAACTAATACTCATCTAGGTCTCTTGTCAGAATACCTAATATTTGTCTAGGTCTCTTGTCAGAATAACTTTTCCAATATATCTGGGAATGTTTTATCCAAGATAACTTGTTTTCTTTAAAAATTTAATCTTTCCACAGAAGGCACCAAATGTTATAGATAAAAACCTTCTTAATTTTTATACTATAATGATAACATTGCACAGAGAATTCCTTATAGATATATGCGGTATCTAAGAGGGAAGTATAGCTTCTGTTAGATATTGTCAAGAAACTATACCCTTCTCTAAAGCAATTTGGAAAAGGTAATGCAATACTAATAACTTTACTTTATTTTACTAAGAAAAGATAAACCTTGTCTATAGGAATTATTCTAGAAAGGAAGTATCAATACAGTTTATAGTCAAAAGCCATTTATTAAAATAATAATAAGAAAGGCTATTCTTAGATTTTTGTTTCTAAAGAATCTCAAAATGTGTTTACAATATTAAAGAGAAGAGAAGTATCTGTTGCTTAATTACACTTGAAGAATTTAGCAGGGTTTATATATCTGTAAGCTAAGTGGCTAAGTAGCCAAGCAACTAAGTGATTAAGCAACTAAGTGACTAAGTATTAAGTGACTAAGTAACTAAGTAACTAAATGACTAAACAACTAATTAATTACTAAGCAACTAGAAGGTTCTAGCAACTAATAACTAATAATTACTAAGCAACTAATTACTAAGCAACTAAGCAACTAAGCAGCTAAGTGACTAAGTGACTAAGTGACTAAGTGAGTACTAATTAACTAAAAAGTTCTAGCAACTACTAGTAATAATAATAATAATGATACAATAATAAAATAACTAATACTAAATAATAATAATAATAAAATAATAATAATAACTAATAATAATAAAATAATAATAATTCATTCTATAACAATGCAACTAGACACTTTTCATCATGCAAAAAACTATGGCTTATTATTGTACTTGATAATCAAATTATTGCTGAAAAAGCCAGAAGGCAATCTTCAGTATCTGGATTGATCCTTATTACTCACTGACAATGTAATATTGAATCTCAATTTATTTAAGTCATCCTCTTCTATCTATTTAATCTTATATATGTTCTGAATGCTCTTTCAACTCTCAAATAATTGTTGACAAATGTACAATTGTTATTCTTACTAATTTTTCAATTCAATTTTTGGGTCAAGTTAACACTTATAACAAAACTCTTAACTTTAATGCTAATTATCTCAATCTTATATACTTTATTGCAATTTGGCATTCTACTCAAATTCTAGACCTTCTAAATATTACTATTCCTATTTAACTAATTTCATAATTTTTGAACCTTGTTCACTTATATATAACCTTCAACAAATAGCCAACTATAATGCTAACTTATCAAAATTTCACTTTTATACTAATGGCTCTGTTATTGATTTGGATACTTCACAATGCTTAATAAGTATTAAATAGGTTCAAATTTCTAATAACTTTATATTATATATATTTTAAGCTTAAACAAAACTTTGGTCTTGTTGATTTAAAGCTAAACTTATTGCCATTCTATCTGCCTTTATTACTGCTTCTAGAAATAGTATCATAAACATATATACAAACTCTCAATCTGTAATTTCTAAATATCAAAGTATTTTAACTTTTCTACAACCTTATCTTATATATATATACTATACTTTTTACTATAGAACTTATTAATTAACTTTGTTAATTCATACACTGATGATCATAAATAATGCAACAAAAAAAAAATTTAGTTAAATTGTATTATCTTATGCAATTCCAGACATATTTCTTAAATTTTTTTTATTTTATTCATAAATACTATCTTTTTTAAATAGCAAAATTTTAATAATCATTATTATTACTAATATAAAAATAATTGTAAATTTATTACAAATCATATGTTGTATTATTTTTGATCATTTTTGACAAAGATCAGATCACATGAGTTGTGCCACATAAATACATATAAAAATAGAAGTTTCATTGTTGATTCTGTATCTTGTGTAATGTTAGAATTGCTTATAAATAAAAAAAAAAAACTGTACAACCTCCACCAAATGAGCCCAAATATTGCTTTTTCTTCAAAAAAAATACATCATAAGAGCAGTAGGTCAGGCCCATCATGTTAACTTTTCCACAGTTTCATGAATTAGAAAAAAGTAGTTAACAAACTACACACTTGAAGATTTAAGAAGAGTTGGTCATCCAACTTTGTTAGATAAACCAATCCAAAGAAGAATAGTAAATTTAATTACCTTCTGTTGCTGCTCTACTGTCATTAAAGTGAGAACCTACTTCAAAATAAACAAAGATTTTGAAATTTTAGTGTTTACTATTTGGTAAATACTTCAAAACCATGGTTTAGTATTAGGAGTAAAAAAAAAAACTTTAACTAAATAATAGACATTGAAAAATGCAGCTTGCTTTTGCAAAAAATATGAAAAATAGACCATCAAAGATTGGTTCAAGGTAATTTGGTCAGATGAGTCAAGGTTCCAAATTTTTGAATCAGATAGTAAGCAGTACTATTGGAAGCATCATGGAGAATCATTAAATCAGTTCTATGTTAAGCCCACTATGAAATATAGCAGCAGATTAATTATAATTTAGAGTTGCTTTACCTCTCATGATGTTAGCAGCTATTGTAAGGTTGATGGTATGATGGATATGGATCTGTACCTAAAAATACTCTATAAAGATTTAATGTGAATGATTGAGGATCATGGATTTGAAGTCAATAAAGTTGTTTTTCAACAAGATGGAGCATCTTGTCATATAGCAACCTTAACTAAACATTGGCTCACAAGAAAAAAAAGTTTTTCAACTAGCCTCTCCAATCAGCTAATCTAAACCTGATTAAACACTTGTAGGACAAAGTTGATCATTGGCTTAGGGACCTTCCTAATCAAATTTTAAGTGAAAAGACCTCTAGGAAAAAATTCAGATAGTTTGACAGGCAATCAATATTAAAATCTGCATGAGGTTAATTTGTTCAATGCCAGAATGAATCCATGATGTAATTAGAGCCCAGGGCAGCTATACCAAATAGTAATAGCTGAAAATTATTAGAAAAAAAATTTTTTTTTTTATATAAAAAATTTTTTTATTTTACAATCATGCTGCTGTTTTTTTTTTTTTTTTTTTTAAAAAAAGTAAGGTTTTGCCTTAGTTTTCTTTATTGAAATTTATATATAAGTACGTTATATAGTATAATATCATATATATTCTATCTATAAAAAACTAAAGCTAGGGCTAATTTACCCTCAACCCAAACTTTGCCAAAAGGAACCAAAGGCCTTGCTTAGTCCTGAATTTTTGCTATGGAGTTAGGTGATGCATTGTGATTTTTGAAGTTCTCTGTTCAGATGCTGATTTTTTTTCCAACTTGTGAACTTTTGTAGTTGATAGGTATATATTTATTGGCATTACTGTTGTTTGAGGTTACTGTATTGGGTTGGGTTAGTTTACTAGATGTGGTGATGTTTGAGGGTTGTTGGTTCAGTATATTTTGGTCTCTAGATGTTTTTTGACATCGAGTGATCCAGATTTGTTTGTATATTGCTTTGCTGATTTTATGCAGTATTATTTTAGCTGCTGTATGCTTTGTCTTTTTGTTTATTGTCTTGTTAATCATCTTGCTTTGATGTAGAGTAATAATGCCTTTAGTAATCGTGTTTTCCTGTTTGTCATAAGTGTTCGATGGTATTAATAATGAAGTAAGGGTTTCCAAGTTTTGTGATGTATTGAGATGATGTTTGGTAAGGGTTTTTGTAATTGTGTCTTCAATAATAGAGTTGATGTTGGTATTGTTAGTATGGTATTGTGTCCAATGTTCATTGGTTTCAGGGTTGGTTTTGCATCTTTGGCAGTTTGGGTTATTATATTTCTTAGGGTTGTGTTTGTGTAGTACCATTTGAATAGGTAGTTCATTAAAGAAGAATTTAATTTTGAAGGCCTTTAGGTTTGAATAAAAGAGATGTATATATCTGGAAGTAGGTTTGTCATTAAAGTTTATGAAGTTGTGAAAGGTTTCCCAGTCAATTTCTTCACATATTGTATTCCAAGTGCTCATTCAATTTTGAAAGTGCTACATGACAATATGTTAATGTGTTGAATAAATCTTCTGGGTACATGCTTGATATATGCATTGTGCCAGTTAATAGTAAAGATATTATGTCTTATTGCTGTGTGGTTTATGCTAAGATGATGTATAGTGATATTGGGTCTGATTGTGATGTTCAATATTTCATTGAACTGAAACTGGATTTGCTAGAATCTTTGTTCGATAATTGCTTTTAGTGTTAGCCAGCTTGGCTATAGTAAAGTTTTGTAAGTCTGAGTATTATGCCAAGATGGAGTATTTAAAATAGACTCTGCTTTTTGAATAAACTGTTTTTTGTCAGTGTGTATAGTTATGTTTATGTTTTTATGAGTGCTAAGTGCGATGCATATTAGAGCTGTGCATAGTGCTTTGTTGGTGCTTGGCCAGCTGTAATTGTTAAAGCAAAACTGAGATTTTGATTTGTCATCTTCCCAAATAACTGACATACTTTCTGTTGTATTTGGTTTATAGGTCACTAACTTAATATCAGTTGATTTTATTTTTGGTGTGTTTTGGTACAGGTTTCAAAGGTCTTTTGTTACCTTTTGAGGTAGTATCCTATTGGTTATGTCAGTGAATCATGTTGCTGTTAAAACAAGCAAAAATAATGCAACACATATATTAAAATAAAGCTTGTGTTCTCAAAAAATTTTAATCATTAAATTTTTAAATTTTTTTTATTAATGATAATATTGCTATTTGCAAATAAAATAAAATAAAAATTTAAGAAATATGCCCAAAATTGTGTAAGATAATATGATCTGACTAATTTTTTTTTTTGTTGCATTATTTATGATTGCCAGTATATAAAATTTAAATTATTTTCTACAAAGTTATTGCACATCAAGATAACATATATAATAATCTCACTGACCAATTGGCATGAAACCATTACAACTTATTATATCTAACTTTCATGTCTTACAATATCTATAACTTATCTTATACTTTAAATCTTGAAAAGTTTCCTTTAGAATTACCTATTTGTTGCAGTATTTGTACAATTTGTTATGCACACATTTATGCACTATGGACTACACAAAACCGATTTCAAAAATGAAACAAAATCTTTAATCAAATTAATTGGCAAGCCACTTGGCTATATATTAACAATAATCAAAAAATCTTAAACTTTTCACATAACTTTCAATCTTTCACTCTTAAATCTTTTAGAATTAAAATTTTACTTGATGATCTTCCTACTTCATATATTCTTTACAAATGATATCACTTATACCTACCTATTTGTTATCAATGCCATGAAACCAGTTCTTATTTCTATTGGATAACATGTTTATTTGACCAGCTGCTATACAACCTTATTGACAGTTTTTTATAATATACTCTAAATATAAATACACTTAATACTATTTCAGAAATAATAATCAAACTATATTGCCAAATTAAACAACTGTATTGTATAACTATACACAATATAATAGACCTACCATTAGTCTTTTCAACCTTATCTGGCTTAGTGCTACATGAAATTTTCTCTATTATCTCAAATTTATTATCTAAAAAATTGGCTACAATATTTGTTATCAAATTTTTACTTTATCTTAACCAATAAATATATTATAAAATTTGGATTTCCTACTGTATTTCAAGATCAATATTTTATTCTTCTACTTTTAACTTACTCTCAAATTTTATTTCATATTTATCTCAATTTTTTTTTTCTAATTCAATTCATTCTAAAATTAACTCCTAGTATATACAATAAATCAAATACCAAACTAATCTTTTATATATAATTACTAACAACCAAATCTAGATAAGTCTAGACAACAATTTGCATAACTCTTTCTAATGATCCCTCACACCAACTTTTTTCCAAAAGTCTGACCTATGAAAACTATATAGTTATTATATTTAAATATAACAAAACTCTACTTTAGATAACTAGGAAGGCTATTCACTGCATGTTTGGTTGTAACTGAAAAGAGCTAAAAAAGATTCGAATCTTTGTAAGCAAAGTCTTTTGGTAAAACAGGAGTACTACCAAGCAAAGAAGTAGTAGATAAGCTTTGAAGCTTTGTCAAGTGCTATAAGGGCTTAGGCCTAAATAGTTACTTGGTTTAATATAATATTCTATATAGCATAACTCTTACAATTCCTTCTTAAGTTGGCTCTTCTTTTTACCCTCACTACTGGATTTTTCTTTCAGAATTTTTACCAAAAAGTAGGAAATTTGGCATACCTCCTCCAAAGGATCGACATTGTTTACCTTTCCAAATTGGTAATATTAGTCACGAAAAAACCATGAGATGAATATCGGACCTATGATAGATGACATATATCAAACTTAAGAGGAAAATAAAAACTTTGACCATTCTCCCCACATGATAAATGGAATATATTATAATACAGAGATAAAGCAAATGTGGGTATTCTTTATTTAGTATTATACAGAATTTTTAAAGCCTGGCATAGGCAAAAATAGTGTCTTCATGTTTTTTGTTTTTCCTTTATTCTTCTTTTTTATTTTTTTTTTTTCATTTGGTTTATGTTTAGGTTTTGTAGTTAGTCCCCCCTTTTTTTTACTTCCTTTTAGTTTTTCTTTCTTATATCCTGTTGTTCTTTAGGCAAGGATTATAGAATCCTCTTGCTTAATAATTAAAAGAAAGGAAAAAACAAATTGAATATGAAGCTAGAAAGACATTTTAGAGTTTGTTATGAAAGGAGAAAGATCCTTTCATTATGGACTTTAAGTAGTCAGATGAGTGATTTACTTCTGCTTAAAGTAATGAGACAGGTTGTACTTAGATGCCATTAGGGTAGCTGGATGATGCTAGACTTAGTTATTAGGTAGATCTATGTAATTGTAGCAATTGCAAGAATCTTAATAAAGTACTAGTGTAACTGTCTATAGTTTAAAAAAAAAAAAAAAAAAAAAAATCTAGATGAGTCTTGGCCACTTCTGTTAGTTTAGGTTACAGATAAACTAGTCTGAGCTTCTACTCTTTTTATAATATTTTTAATAATAAATTTATACTTTATATAAAAATTTTAAATAAATATTCAATAAAGATAAAGGCATGGCCTTATCATTAATATTAAAAAAAAAAAAAAAATTATTATTATAATTATATTTATTATATATATAATTTATATAAGATTTATTTTTAACTATATTTATTATATATAAAATTTTTTTATTTTTAAGATAAGGTCTTGCTCATATTTTTTATTAAATAATTTATAAAATAGTAATATATGAACAGTATAGATGTTTTTACTATTTGTACTAGTACAAAAAAAAAATTATATATAAAAATAAAAGCTTAGACAATTAAATAAATCTAATTTATTTGTAATCTAAACCTACAAAAGTAATTAAAAACTCATCTAAATAATATCATTTATAATTAAAATAAAGTTAGAAGTTGTATTATATTTGATCTACAGAGTGACCTAAGTATTGGTTTTTCTAAAAGTCTGTTCAACAAGTAGACAGATTTTAGTATATAAATAAACCAAAAGTATGTAAAATTATAATGAGTATATATATTATTTCTATTATAAGAAAATAGTATTATTAATTAGAATATATGTATATTAATTGTTATTGTTTTCTCTAATTTAAAAAATTAATATAATAGGATTTTCATAATTGTTTATAAATTTGTTTATTAATTTCAAGCAAAATATTAATAGTAATTATTGATGCTAGTTTGTATAAAACTTTTAAATTCTAATTAGTTTTAGTTAGAGATAATAAAATAAAACTTTTAAAAGTAAGTTCTAAGTAATATAAGAATAAGTAAAGAAATGTTTCTTTAAAGACTAAATAGTTGTTAATTTTTTAAATAAGTTCTTTAATTTGATTGTTAAAAATATTTAAATTGGCTAAGTTACATAGTTAATATATATAAAATTTATATAAAACTTATTTTCAACTATATTTATTATATATAGAATATATATATATATATATATATTTTTTATTTTAGACAGTTTTGCTAATTATATTTATTAAGATTCTTGTATATATACTGTACAAAGTTGACTTAAATTTTGAGTTGACATCTTCTGGCTACTTCTGTGAGTGCCTAGGAGCAATTTGTCATATGAGCCAGAGAATTATCTCTGGCCTGGAACTATACTAAGCTAGCCAATAAGACTCTAAAAAAGAGTTTTATGTTTTTATTTACAAAACTAAAAACTGAATCAAGCTATGTTTTCTGAATTTAAATTTTGTTCTTTTCTTTTTTTTCTCTCATGACTCAGTTTTGTTTATCTATATTTGTAACCTTTTCTTTTTTTTGTGTTTTTTTGCTTGAGAGGGTTTGTTTTTTGTTTTTTTTTTAATTATAATATTAATTTTTACTAATTTTTTCTAATTAGCAACAATATTACAACAGTTTTTCTATATATTTTTAAAAAACTCATTTTATACTGTATTTGTGAACACTATTATGAAATTCTTGGCTTTCTTTAAAAATTGTGTAATATCTTATACCATCTTCTTGACTTTTTCTTATACTAGCTCTTTAATGATTTTGAATCTGCTTGCTGATCTTTTTTCTTTTAAAGTTCTTTATAAAAGCTTTTTAAGTTCTTCTTTACTTGTCTTTCTATAGGTTTTTTTTGCAAGTACTGTTTATGCCAAATCAATTGCTGTATTTTCTGTACTATCTTATTTTTTTTCATGCTTTTTGCATATTGCTAGATGGTCTTGATTCTCTTCATAATCTTTATTATATAGTATACAAATTGCATTTTGTATAAATTTGATTATTTTTGTGCCAAGGTCTTGAGTACAAGTAGTTTTTTATTTATATATTTAATTAATGTTACTAATTTTCTGTTTCTTTTTATACTTGTATATTTCATTCCACTTTGATCTTTAATGTTTTGCCACAGTATTAACTAATCATATTCTTTTTTTTCTAAATTTGGTTCTGTTTTTTGAATTGACAATATAAATCTTCATTCTGCTTTGATCTTAAGTTCTAGTATGTTTTTGATAAACTTTCTTGTTAGGATTTTGATTACTAAATTCTCTTAGCAGAGTAAAACATTTAAATTTGAAGATAGTACTTCTATTATTCTATTAGAATATTTTAATTTACCACTTTTTTTACTAATTTATTTACTTTATTGTTTTATTTGTTACAACTATGCTCTTTTATTTTAATCAAATCTAATTCTAATTCTTTTAAACTAAGTAACTCTAGTATACTTCTTTTAAGATTATAGTTCTTTTCTTTAATTCAATATTTGCTTGATTTTAACTTTTTTTCTTTATTAAGACCTGCTATTACTGCTGCACTGTTAGTATAAATTTTGACTTTTTTTTTTTTTGGTGTTATTAGAAACATGTACCAAATCACAAGCAATTCCGATTTTGTTAATAAAAGCCAATTTTGTGCACCAATTGTACCTTCATTAATTACTTTTCTTCTTACTATCTATTTGCACTCACTTTACTTCTATATAATTATTTTCTACTGAATTTTTTGTTAATGTTTTCTTGAGTAATCTATTTGTATAAAAAATTAGCTCTTTATTGTTTTCTAGTTTGTTTCTTTGGTTTTTATAAATTAGCTCTTCTTTAAGCACTTAACTGAGTTGTTGTTTTTTTATAGACTTTATGTCTAAATTTTCATATACTATTTCTTTAACTGGGCTTTTCTGTTTGCTTAATTTGATTAACTTATTGTGTTCCAATCCTCTTATTATTTCTTGTTCTACTTCAAGTTCGAGCACTTCTTTCTTACTAATAAGTCTTGACAGAAAGCCTTTAATATTTTTTCTATTATTTTACCTTTTACAACTTTTCTATTCTCCAATTTGATCTAAGCTGCAACTATTGCATTTTTTCAAAAAATAATCTATTTTGTTTTCTTGTAGTTTTGTTTTTCAATGTTCTGTAAACACTTTTTTAGATATATTCACAACTATTTTTTTAAATACTAGGTTTTTTCTTTTTTTCTTTTTTGGTAACTTTAGTACAATCTATTCTTTTTTTCTATAATTATTTGAGCACCTATCTAAGTTTGTCTGTAGTAATAACTCATTATTTCTTTCTAGTAACATAAATTCTGATTTGAGTTGTCTACTGCTCTTGTCTTTTAGTATAGTTTTTTTGATTCTTTTAAACCATCTTGTTGGTCTTTCTTTGCTTAATTTTTTTCCCAATAATTTGAGCTACTATCATAAAATTATTTTGTTGTCTTCTTTATTAATAAGTTGGTTTATTGATGATATGTTAAGCTTTCTTAGTACCAAGACTACTTGTAACATAAACTTGTTTTCTAATATATCTATGAATTTCAATTTTTTATTTGTTTTTTTATACTTATATTATTAAAATTAAGTGTTATTCATAACTCTTTAACTCTAAGCATTAACTGACATGTCAAATTGTTTTTCTATAAGCTTTTGCATACTTTCATTGAGTTTTTCTGCCAGTTTGTTTCTGTTGCATCTAAAAGCAACAACTTCTGATTAATTTTAATCCTTGGTAGTTTTTCTTCAAAGTCTGCTAAATTAATTTATGCATGCAGACTTGTGATTTGTTTAATTAGCAATTGATTCTATAACATATTGCAGTTGTCTAAATTTTTATAAATAATTACACTATTGCTTATTGTTCTTGCAATTCCTAACTTGTGTTTAGCTACTTCTATTATAGAGCCTTATATAGTATCTATTGCTCTTTTTAAAAGACTTGATACTTAAAGCATATATATTAATTTTGGCATTATATATATATTGTTTATATATGATATCTGAACATCTGTTAACTTTTTGATATTAAGTAGCCTTGCTATAAAATGCATTTATTCTTTGGCTCTTGTTTTCACTTGGCCTTTATTAAGTTTATTGTTAAGCCAAATTCCTAAGAATTTTGTTATTTTGGTTTTTTTTTTCCTTAAAAATTCATTTATTACTTAGTCTAACCTTTTTATTTTCTTTCAGTTCACTTGGGTTTATTATAATGAGTTTTGATTTCTTTCTATTTATTTGAATGTTATTTAGTTTAAAGAAATCTTTAGCAATTTGTAATGTACACTCTATTTGCTCTTTATTACTTGCTATTCATGTTGTATCATCTGCAAATGCAACTACTGCTTGTGATAATTTCATCTCTGTTGTGTAATTTAGCTTGTTGTTATTTAAAATTAACACTACTGCTATATAACCTAAACCTATATCATTCTGTATTCTTTCAAGTAATAAATCATATAATACTCTCTATATTAGTAGTAAGAGCACTCTCTTTGTTCAATTCTGTTATTAATTACAAATGCTTTTGTGTATCTCTAATGTGTAATTATTTTAGATTGTCTGCCTTGGAATAAATTTAATATCATTGAGATTGTTTTTTTTAGCAACTTAATTCTTTTTATTGCTTTTTTTAAAGCAATTAGTAATACTAAATTAAAAGGCTTTTTTATATCTTGCAAAACTAACTATAGCTTATTGTTGTTCTATTTAGCATCTTTCATTAATGCATTTATAATATACACTAGCTTTTTAGTTGAGTTTTCTGACAGCTTTGCAAAATTTGGTTCTTTAAGTATATTTTTTTCACAAAAAACTTTTGTTAATCTTTTGGTTAGAATTTTTGTTATACACTTCTAAAAGGTTTTTAAAAGTGCTATTGGTCTAATATTATTTAAATTATAATGCTAGTCTGTTTTTTTAAAAATTGAATATATCTGTAAAATCTTTTATTTATCTGAAATTTTGCCTATTTTAATACAAATTTCTGCAAAGTTTCTAAAGATTTCTTGAGACTTAGGTTCTGCTGCTTGAATTAAAGTATATGTAATATTTAAAATTCCTGATGCTGTTTTCTTTTTTAGACTCATTAGTATTTTATTTTATTTTTTTTCTATAATATTTTGTTTTAAATCTTGGGTATTTTATTTTATTTTTTTTCTATAATATTTTGTTTTAAATCTTGATATTATTTTTTTTTATTGTTTTTTTTAGTTTGTATACTTCTGATTATTATTCTTTACAAATTTCTTGATAGATTTATTAACATTTTGCCTTGCTTTTTATCAATTATTTGACATTATTTTTTTATGTTTTTTTTAATTTTTTTTTTTTTTGATTATCTAATTTACTGGCCTTTTTTGCATAAAGTATCTTCTATTAACCTTTTAGATCAACAATAAGTTCACAAAACTAACTTTTCTGTGCCAGATCTATGTAGATTCCATGCTATTGATTAATAAAGATAATTTCTTTATTTAGATCTTCTATGTAGTCTTTTAAGTAACCTAGTTTAATGTTTTTCCTTTTAATATTTATTCATCTTTCTAACTGAGTAAGTGTTTTTTCTAACTGCATTTCTTTTGTTAGATGATGTATTTGATATTTTTCTTTTTTAAAAGACATTTGTATACTATTGTGATAATGCTATTGCTAATTATGTCCTACTATCTAATTATGTTCTTCTCATTTCTAATGTCTTCATTTACTTAGAAAAACCTTTTCAAATCTTGAATAAAATTTTTTTTTTTAGTTGCTTATTGAGATTTTGCTTATAGTTATCCTAATCTTCTTTGGTTGCTTTGTTATATATAATTACTGTTTTTTTAAAATTTTCTTTTTTAATTTCTGCTGCATTGTATAATGTAATTAAATAATCCAACTCTATTTTAGCTACTACTACATTATAATTACTGTTTGTACAAATATCTATTAGCTAAATTTTTGCTTTGTAAAGACTATTTGCTAGTTCTTTTATAATCTAATATAATTAATTTTTAACTTTAAACCTTGACTTAACCATGTAACTTCTTTTGATTCTAGATTAATTAATCTAAATGCATTTTTAAATTTTTATCTTTCAAACTATCTCAACAATGAGTTTGGTTTTGGTTGTTTTTTTTTTTAATTTTGTTAGCCTATCTAAGTTAACATCTATTATGCTATTAAAATTACTCATATCACTATTTGTGTTCTTTTAAGTCTCTTAATATACTTGTCTATAATTGTTTTTTGAATTAGTCTTCATTTTTTTTTATTATTTGATGCCAAGTAAGTCATTATGACTATAAACTCTAGCTGTTTAAACATAAAACTAGCTAAAACTATATACTCATTTACTTTGTTTATCTGTCTCAAGTGTTTTTCTTACTGATTGCTAATTAGCAAACCTATATCTGAACTTTTCTTTTTGTCTGAACATGTGTTTG
The DNA here is from genome assembly GCA_910591915.1 of Cetraspora pellucida. Classification (NCBI taxonomy): domain Eukaryota; kingdom Fungi; phylum Glomeromycota; class Glomeromycetes; order Diversisporales; family Gigasporaceae; genus Cetraspora; species Cetraspora pellucida. The sequence goes on along the minus strand of CAJVQA010001099.1, from coordinate 1,415 downwards.
TTTAAAAACTTTTATATCCTTCTAAATATCTTGTTAGAAAAAATCTCTCTTTAGCTGAGATATTTGTTTCTAATAGTCCTATGATATTAAGTTCATTATTTATTATCTATTTATATAGTGATTTTATTTTTTAACTATTTGCTTTGAGACTATTAATATTGTGTATCACTAGTTTAAACTTAATTTTTTTATTTTCATATATTCTTCCTATATGTGTTCTACATTGTATATTTCTAGTTTCTTGCTAAAACTTATCTTTATTTATTGTTTTTTTTTCTTTACTGTTATCTATATTTAGTAACTTCATTTCATCTTCTCTAAAGTTTTTCTTCAAATATAGAGTTTTTTCTTATGATATTTCTGTTCTGATTACTTAATTTTGTAAAAAGAAGCTTATTTTTATATTTGTTAACTTCAAGTTAACTTTAGTAACTATTAGGAATGATTTGCTGATTTTTATCTTACTACTATGTTATTATCTTCTTTCTGTGCTTCTAATTTGTTAAGTCTGCTAAGTATTCTAAACAACAAACTTTCTGTAGATGTTTTTTTGTTGCTTTTTTATACTCTTTTGTTTTTTTTCTTTTGTTTCCTTATTTTTTTCTTTTTCTTTATATTTGTATTTTCTTTTTGAGTATTATTTTTTCTTTTCTCATTATCATAATTTTTGTTAATTATTTTTGTTTTTTCTCTTATCTTTCTGTTTATCTTATAGTATTTTCAAAAAACTGTGTAGTTATTATATCTTATCAGTTTGAACTGTGCTGCTACTAATTCTTTCTAACTTGCAAATGTAATTATTGTGAATTTTCTGAAGTTACTATTTTTATTTGCTAGAATATATACAGATTTTGCATTTTTACTTTTTAAACTATGCAAAAGCAACATCTCTGAAGCTTCTCTAGGAATCTCTAGTAGTTTTGCTATCTAGAGGCTTTGTTTATTTTTTTGTTTATAATTTTTTTTCTTTGAGTTACTCAAACTAAATTGTTATTATCTAATAGTAATAACCATAGAATGTAATTATAGTTATTGCTTGTAACTTCAATTACTGCAAGTGCCTTAAATTGCATTCTTTTAACTTTTACTATGTGTATACTGTTAAGACTTCTGCACATATACTTTATTTCTTCATGCTTAATATTTACTAACAAATTCCAAATTGCTATATATCTTGTAATTTTCATCTTCTCTTTTCTCTTTTGCTAGAGCTAGATGTTTCTGCTTTTTCTTTAAGGTGTAGATTAAATTTCTCTTTTTGTGAACTTAAAGCTACTTGATACTTTTTTTGTATTTTGGTTTTGTTGTTTCTTTACTTTCTTTAAAATGTAAATTAAATTTTTTTTTTTTTTTTTTTTTTTTTTAACCTTAAGCAGTTACGCTAGTACTTTATTAAGATTCTTGAAACTAAATAC
>CAJVQA010001098.1:0-27588 GCA_910591915.1 Cetraspora pellucida | reverse complement strand
AGTATTTACTTCCTAATCAGGATTGTGTAAACAATACAGCAATACAAACATGACTCATACACATGCCTCAAACTGCTGAAACCCTGTGAAATACTGTTCTCGGACTAACCAGTACTCATGCTGACTCTCTACATTCAAGTTGAAGTTTTATCTTATATGATTTTGTTAAATATTCTAGTAGGTAGAAAAATAGTAGAGTTATTTCTATTTAGTATAGTTTATAATTTTTAAAAGCCTGACATAGAGACCCCAGATTATGCGCATTGAAGAGCATTGCTATGCGATATGATAGTTTCAAATTATGTGATATTTATGCGAGTAATCATGTATATAATTACATATATATTAATATGGTATTTATTGTTATCATGATAATTACGAATTTCATCTATAAGAATTTAATGAAAAAAAAACTAGATAGTAAAAATTATTTATCGAATTATTTATAAATGGCCCTATTAAAATAAAGTAAATTTAATATAGATAAAGAATTTTGTGAAAGATTATGTCATTTATCACTTAGAATATTTTTATAATTACTGAAACTTCTCTCTACATCAACACCAGAAACAGGTAACCATATGTAAAATAAAGCAATTTTTGAAAGAGAAGGTAAATCATTAAATTTCTCTTTCCAATATCGATCCAAATTTAAATTCTCATCCAATTTTTCATCTAATTTATAATAAATGTTCCATTCATTTAACAAATTATCGTTTAAAATTCTAAAATCCTCAATTTCGATATAAAGTTTAATATTTTGCCTTGATATTGAGTAACGAATAAATTTAGGATCGAAGCACTGAATGGCTTTAAAAAGTAATAATGCAGAATGGTTATCGATATGCTTTGCAAATTTATTAAATGATAGTTGAAAAGCTTGCAAGAAAATTGACTTGAAAAACATTAAATTCAAGTTTTTTTCTTGAATTTTGTTTAACATATCTGCATTAAATGGAGGATTGTCAATACCTGCTTGTAATAGTGCATGAGTATGATTAATTCGTGAAAAAACATGAGGCGCCACAGGTTTATTATGGATCTTAAAAAATTCTAAATCTTGAATTAGTCTAATAAATTTAATAGCTCAGTTAGTAATCAATACATAATAATATATATGCATATATATTTGTAATAAAATAATTTTATATACTGTTGAGTGTTTAAAGTAATAAATTCAATAATTATTTCGATTATTGAAATATTTTCATGAATTGATAAAGTTTCAACCAATTTTTTAATTAATTTTGAAGAATCGCCAAGTGCATTTTCTGTAATAACAAATTGAACCAAATACGAAAAGTATGGTTTCAACCAAATTACAAAATTAAACCAGCTATTCCAACGAGTCTTGACAAATAAAGGAGGCAATTGTAAATTAAGTTCTGAAGATTCTAAAGAAGAATCAAAAGAATTCGATGAAGTAATATTTGAAGAAAGAAACTTTAACCATCTTCTTTTACAGATAGGTGAATACGAAAATGCATCTTTGATATTTGAAGTTACACGGGCAAGAAGTTTAAAACCATCAAAATATATCCAACAATCACCAACTAAACTTAGAATATGGGCAAAACAACAATTATGTTTAAGTTGAGGCATTAAATGAGCTAACACATCTGAATAAGCTTTTTTCATATATGCGGCATTATCACTAATAAATAGGATAACTTTCGAAAAAGGAATATTGTAAAAGCTTAAAGTCATTATAATTAAATGAGAAATCGTAGAATGATTAACACTATTTAGATATTCTGTTTTCACCAACTTAGTTTAAGCTTGAAAGCTAAATAAAATATTTACAGCACTACGACCACAAGCATCCGTAGTTTCATCAATAGTAATTGAAATAATTTGATCAATTAAACTATTCTTTAATTTATCTACTTCACATTGAAAAATTTGTGAAAGATAATGTTCACGCATTTGATTTGCACCAACTATTTTATCACCTATAATTAAAAATTATACATTAATTTAATATATAGTTTACAGTTCTATGATCATAATATAATATTGATTAATTTACCATCAATCATATATTTTTTGAAAAAATTTTGTAATCTATTAATTTTTTTAAGTAGAATATCACTTCCACAAATGCTTTAACTAATGCTGAATTGATATCTTGTTTCTCTTCTATATTCGGCTAATTTGAAGATAACTTAATGGTTTTTCTTTTTTTATATGATGCAGAATTAAGATGATTATCGATTGTAGATTTTTTAGCATGACTAATGACGTGTTTACAAGCAATACAAAACATTTTATTATTTGATTCATAGAAGTCATCTTTATAATTACTGGAGTTAACACGTTCTAAAGCTGTAACTTTTGCTTTTCCTATCGATAAAATTGGAATGGTAAAAATTTTAACATTAAAACCGATCACAATTTAATTTCTCTTTAATTAAATAATAACAACGTAACAATTATAATTATTAATATAACTAGCAATTGTGATAACTATGATGCATAAATGGTAATTGTGATGATTATGACAATTATATTACATATGCTCTTATTATTCGCTTAAAAATGACTGCACAAATGCCGCATAAATCACATGAATTTGATAAAAATCAATCACATTTTATGAGCCTATTATGCGATTACATATGTCCGGTGTCTCTAGCTCGACACAGGCTTATAATTGTGACCATCTGATAGTCATATGGCGAGAGTCACACATATCTTTTCTTTTGTCTCTCATTTTTCCCCTTTCTCTCTTTTATTTCTTGCATTTGTATCTTTTATCATTTACCCCTATACCTCTGTGTTTTTTTTATATATAAGTTTTTTTTGTTTTTGTTCACTTTTCTATGAGAAGATATTATCAGATTGGTAATATTCTATTGTAGAGCGGTGGTCAGATGCGGCCCCTGATGTACTCTAATTTCTTTTGAAATTAGATAATCAGTGCAGGCAGATTGCTCGTAGGGACTCATAGAAGCACCCGCGGGATGTTGAGCCAGAATTTATAAACTAATTTGTATATATGTAATGCAAAAATACATAATAAAGGTGACCAGCAAGACTGCTCAAGTGAAGGAGAAAAAAAAATAAATTTACTTTAAAAATAAAAATAATTTTATAAATTATAATTCTAAAATTAAAATAAAAATCTAAATACAAGTAACTTGATAAAGTTAATATAAAAGTTTCAGATTAAAAAGTTTAAATAAAACATCTAAGCAGAGATATTAAATATAACAACTGATAAAAAACTTTTAACCAGATTTTTTTTTTTTATTTCTGGTGTTGATACCTAGAGGTGCATGTGGCACTTTTTTATTAAATCAAATTATTAAAAACATTATATACATTTATATATATTTTTTATTTTTTAGAATCAGTTTTTTAGATTGTAATACAGAGTATATATGTTTTTGCAAAGATGTTTAATTACTATTAGGGGTAGAATTCTACTTAAGAGGTTGCTATCTCTTCATTTAAAAAAGGTGTAGATGCACTATATTTCATAGATTATGTTTGTGTGCAATCAAAGAGTAGCTTGTTTGCTTTCATTATTTATAATGTTTATTGCTATAAAAATTTCTTCTATAGAGGTCAGAGGAGTCTTAGTTTAGTTAGTTTTTAGAAAGCCATAGGTTTGTTTTCAGATTTCTTTGCTTATTTTGCATTTAAATGCAAAATGTTCAGCCATTTGGAGCTCATTGTCACACCAGAGACAGTTTCCTGTAATAGAAGAGCTTATATGCTATAGCCAGTATTCTAGTAATAAAGCTTTATGCAAAAGGCATTATAAGATGTCCTTTTTCTTGTTAGTTGTTTGTTTAACCAGCATCTAGTTAGATTGTTGGCTAGAATTAGATGGTTCAGATGTTAATTTTTTTCTTAGAATTTCAATGATTTTCTTGACTAAAAGCTCTTCTCTGTTAAGTTTTCCTATTTCAATATCTTTGAGCTCCCAAGACCAGATCATTGTTGCAATAACTTTGTCTTTGGCTTTTTTTTAAGCTAAGAGATATAGTTTTCTTTCTTTTGGCCAAGCTTTTGTTCTGATAATGTCTGTTTTTAATGCCTAATTTATTGATATGTTTCTTTTTTTGAATAAGATTTTTGTGATTTTTTCTTTTTTATATTTGGCCTATGTAAAGTTACTTATAAGAAGTTTTTTTCATATTGAAATTAGTCTAGCATCTAGCATATTTCCTACTATTGGGGCTTGAAGGCCATTCTGTTCAAGTGAATTCTAAAATATAGAGTATCTAGGCAACATTCTGGAATTGTTTTTAATCTAGAATATCATAAGTTCATTAATTTCTGCAATTTGTTTTTTACTTGGCAGAGTCAGGTATGCTGCATACCATATTCATGAAAGTATAAGTGTCTTGGCTAAAAGGATTTTTTCTTTAAAAGAAAGATTTTGGTTAGCTAATTTCTCTAATGTCTTTTTTATCCTAGTGATTGTTGTTGTCTATAAGTCTTTTTTAGGAATGCCTTTTGTGTTTACTTCATATCTGAGAATTATTAGTATTTTCTGTTCAGTAGTTTTAGTAAATTGGAATTCATCTTTAAGTTCGATTCTGCAGGCTATGTTTGTAAGGAGCACTAATTTAGTTTTGTTCTTGTTAATTTTTGCATTAGAGGCAGCTTCGTAGGTTTCAAAAAGTTGAATAATATTTATTCAGTTTAATTATAAGCTTATTTCTATTGTTAAGTCATCTGCATAAGCTAACAGTTTAAAGAACTGGTTTTTTAAAGGAATTTCTCAAATGTTTCTTTTTAGTTGTATGAATAGTAGTTCAAATGCAAGTACATATAGTAAGGGAAATGTGGATCTCCTTATCATACTTCTCTTTCTATTCTAAAAGGTTCAGATAGAACATTGCCTTTCATAGTATATGCCATTTGGTTTAAAAAGAAATTGGCTACCAAGTTGGTCATTTTTTTGTCAAAGTTTATTTTTCTTAGAATCAGATTTAGAAAGTTATAGTTCACTCTATCAAATGCCTTTTGCTAATCTACTAAAAGCATCTAGTGCTGTTTAGAACTATCTAATTAGTTTCTTAATATGGTAATTATATCCAAGGTTATGTCTGTTATTGATCTTTCAGAAACAAATTCTTGTTGGTGATTGGGAATAATTTTCTTGCAAATTACATTAAGCCTGTTTGCTATAATTTTCATAAAGATTTTAGCATCAGAATTTACTAATAAGATTGGGCATCAGTTGTTTAAGTCTTTTAAGGTTTCTGACTTTTTGAAAATTAGTATGATTATGTTTCTGCACTATGAATTAGGTAAACAACCAGTATCTAGTACTTGATTGAACACCTTTTTAAAAACTGATGCTATTTCTGATAATGTAAGTTTATAGGATTTGTAAATTAGCCCATTAGTGCTAGGTAACTTGTTATTAGGAAGGCCTTGTATTGCTTGAATTATTTCTTCTTATGAAATTCTTTTGACTAGATTGTTATTTTGGTTCTGTAGTACTTAAGAAAGATTTTTAGTAATCTTTTTTGCTGCCTTAAGATCTATGTTTTCTTCTTTGTAGATTTTTGTATATTAGTTTTTAATATATGTAGATGTATCTTTGTTTTTTGAGCTTAAAGTTTTAAATATTTCAATTCTAGACTGAGCACTTTGTGACTTTTTTGCTTTGTATCTTGAGAAGAAGTATTTTGTTGACTTTTTTTCATTTTCAATCCATTTTGTCTTTGACTGAATTAATCATAACTCAGCCATCTTGGTTAGTTCCTCTTGTATTTAGAGATTTAGTTCTTCTATGTTTTTGTTAAGGTGTTCTTTCAAGAAATCTGCTGCAAGCTTCTTGCTTAACTTTGTAATGTTTTTGTTTAGTCTTGCTATTTTGTTTTCAGAAGTTTTGAGTTTTCAAAAAGCTCTGATGATTGATTGTATATAGATTTTATATAAATTCTAGTTCTCTGTTAAGCCAGCATTCTGGATTTCCTCTAGTACTTTTTTTTTAGTAATTCAGTTTTAAAAGATTCTTTATTAAACTTCCAGACTGAAGGCTGTTTAGACTCTTGTTTGAATTCTAGTATGCATCTTACTAGGAGATAATCTCAATTACCAAAGTGTATACTAACTTCTGATATAAGATGATTGTGATTCTTATTTATAAAAATGTAATCCAAATATGTAGTCATTGAGCAGTTATTTTGTGTTTTTTAAAAAAAAGTTAAAAAGAACTTGGTGCTTGACACCTTTGCTGTATTAATAAATTTTTTTATTAGATTAGAAAGCTGGATTCTAGTTGAATCATATTGAACTATTGCTTGATTTATCTTGTTGTTTTTGAAATTAAGATTAACATTAAAGTTTTTTGCTATAATGTTTATATAATTTTCTTTGATTTGAGGCTTCCAATCATTAAAGAAGATTATTCTGTTGCTAATGTTTGGTAATATATAGATGTTTATTATTTTGAAGAAGTATTCTTTAAAAACAAAGTCTGTTATTATTATTCTTTCTTCATGGCTTATTTGAATGTTTTTGAATTTAATGTCTTTGCTCTCTGCTAGAATTGCTGTTTTTTTTAGTTTAGATTAAGTTGTAAATTCATTGTTGTTTGAGAAATTCTTATGTTTTTTCATTATTAAAATTAGTTTTCTGAATCATTATTATGTCTAGTTTGTATGATTTTAAAAAAATTAATGAATTTTGTTGTTTTTTTTTGTCATTAAGTTCTTTTATATTTAGTGTTGCTATTTTTAGTTTGGCTTTTTGAGTCATAAATTATATGAGGTTATTAGAATTCTTGAATTGAGAGTGGCTTGCTTTTTCATGAGTTTTCTTGTAATAAGATGATCTTGTTTCATTTTTCTTAGATGTTTTGTTTCTTTTTTTGGTTTTCTTGTTAATAATTATGATAAAGCCATCTGTTTCTTTATTTTTGTCAGGAGGAGAAGCTGCTTTGATGATGTGACTTGCAGATGGATGTGGTTTTTCATAGCTATAAATAGCAAGTTCATCTCTTGGTAGCATTTCTGTATTTGGTAAGGGATCTTTTTGAGTTATTACTTGTATTTATTCATTTAAGCTGTTATTTGTTGTAACTAATTTTGCTAAAACCAGAAGCTAAAAGTTTTGCTGATGGTTAGGATCAGTTTTTTTTAAGACTATATATGTATCATCTTTAGTATTATTTTGTTCTTACAAGGGTGTGGTGACCTAGTGAAGTGGTCAGATTGTCAACCCTCCAAATGGTAGGTTGGGTGTTCAAATCCTATCAATGGCAAAAATTTGGATAATCACAGCAACTGTTACTAACGATTGGGTTAGGATACCTGTAATGGTGGTCACACCAGCATGACTGACAGGTCATGGAGCATCCGTGCAATGTTGGAGTTACACAGAAGAATGCAAACTGACAAATCGGGTGGTGCAAACACTAGATAAGTCCTTGTGGCCATGTAAATCCATTGAAATTGGGTAACAAGAAGTTTATTTGGAAAGATCTAAGTAGAGAGGTAGCTGGATCTTTGACAGCCCTACTGTAAAGGCTAGCCTATGAAACAGATACCCAGGTCTAGTACCCAGTCCAAGTAGCCAGACGGGCAAGAACCTCCAGGTTGGGAGTCTCAGAGGTACCACCAACCAGGCTATCAGAATGAACTAAAGAAAAAGGATATCGGGCCAACCTGATATACCAATGGACTGGTCGTAGTCTTACACAGGCTATCTGGATTGGAAGTTTGGTAAAAGGGCAGGGGAAAAGGCAGGGATATACTAAAGTACTTGGGTTATGCTGTGAAGTAGATGCTGGGGTCTAAGTGAACTCTATAAAGGCATAGTGGTTTAATGGTTAGCCCTGATCACAAGTGTTGGTTCTGTTATAGTGATACCTAGGTCAGCTGTAATAATGGGTACAGAAGGCTCTGGGGGGTTTACCTTGAAGATAAATTAGTCTTAAGGTTGAGGATGATGATCTGGTACATCTGAGATGACCAGTAATATTAACACAGGTTACAGGTTCAGAGAGTTTAAAGTAGAACACCTAAGCAGGAATGTTAGGTACGGCAATTGGTAGGGAACCTTCGAGTGGACTTCTTAAATAGGTAATATAGAAAAGTTACACATGTAGCCAATTGTATGCTCTCCTGTAGTGGTTCATTGAACCACAATACCGATAAGTGATTAATAAAAGTCAAAAGACCAAAGAGGTTACCTTAATACTATAAAAAAATTATTTTGTTCTTACTAATTAGAGTTTATTGGTGATAAAGGTTCTTCATTGCTTTGTTTGATACTTTTTAGAGTCTTATTTAATTCCTAAAAGTCATTTAAAAGTCTTCTGTTATATTTGTCCTCTTTGTATTGTTGATAGCTAATTTGTAGATTTACTAAGTCCTGAAATTGTTAATATTTTTTTTTAACATAGCCTTCTTTTTTGCAAAAATAGCATATCTTAAGTGTTGATTTCTATTCTGTTGTGACCTTATTGTCCTATATATATATGAAATAAGATATTTTAATTTCTAGCTTAGGGTCATCTGAGTTTTCAAAAATTATAATTCATTGGTTCATAAAGTAAGATGTTTTTTTAATTAGTAAAGGCTTGATTGATGTGATTTTGACAACAAACTCAAAGGTTTTTTTTATAGTATCTGATATTGCCTCTTTGTTATTCAGTGGAATATTTCTGATCTTGACTGGAAGAAATGATTTTTGAATCTATAAAAATAAAACTGAAGAAGGTTTTGTCAAAAATATTAATACTCTTGATAGCATAATATTTTAATTTGTCTTTGTTTTCAAATACAATTTCTAAATGTATATATGTTTCTTTTGTAAAGTATTGTTTTGCTGCTATGATATTTTCTTTAAGGTTCTTAAATAATAAAACCATAATTTTATTGAAAGAGCTATGCATGCCTTGAATATCTATTCTTAGAACATTTTTATTTTTTGATTTGATTTAACTTCTGGATATGAAGAAGGAGTAGATAAACTGTCTTCTTCTTAATTTTTAAAAGAGACTAGATCACTATTTAGTTAGTGTTTCTTTTAGATCTTTTGTCTATCATTGTCTCTTTGTAAATTATTATAGGAATTAGTTTTATGTGCTTTATTTGATAAACTATTATTTTGCAAGTTTTCTGTTATGTCTAGCTTCTTTCTTATTGTATTGTCAATTTTCTTTAAGTTGTCTAATATTATCTGTTCCTCAAATATATTTTTTGTTGTTATGTTTATAGCTTCTTTGAACATATTATTTTTGTTTACTTTTTAGTCTTGAATAGCTTTTGTTTTTTCTATTTCTAATCGACTTGTTTGTCCCAACTTGTTAGATTTTTATTAAAGATTTCTTTTAGTACCTGTTTCTTTTTTGTTTGTATTTAATAACCTCTTTTATGTTAGTCATCAAGTTTGGAGAACTTGACATATTTTCTGTTTTTTCTTTATTTTTTTTTTTGCTACTTGTTAATACTATTTTTTTCATTGTTTTTATGCTTTTTGTATATTGTGATTTTGTAAAAGATCTTTTTCTTGGAACAAGGACAAGGATCCTTGTTTTAGTAAATACTTTAACTGGTTTTGTCTTGTTATTTGCTCTTATTTTTAACAAAAAGATTACTTTATTCCAAAACTCATATGTTCAAGAAAGAATGTATGCAAATCTTCTAAACAGACTTTTTAAATAGGTAATATAAAAAAATTACATTTATAACCAGTTGTATGCTCATCATGATGCCTAACAAAAGTATTAATAAAATCAAAAAACCAAAAAAGTTACCTTAATACTAAAAATATATATATATATATAATTAGAAACATTAATTTTTTAAAAAATAAAATTGCAAAAAACCAACAGAATAATAATAACAATCTAACTTAAAATACAAGTTTTTAAACTGCAATAATAGGTTGGCTTGAAATAACTACTTAATGTAAATAATATAAATACTAATAGTATACTAGTACCTTTATAAAACTAAATTATTTTCAAGTACATCAAATTGAAAATATAAAATACCTACTTATAATATACACCAAATTAAAATTCAAAACTAACCATTGAAAAAAGAATGCCAAATAAAAGTTGTAAGAAAGTACAAAATCTAAGCCAGCTATATGCAAGATATAAAAAACTTTGATGAGTTTAGGTCGTAAATAAATTAGTTTAAGCTTCTGTAATTGAAATATAATATAATGTAATATACACAAAACAAGGTTTTCTTTACATAATATATATACTAAATGAAAACCAGAGGAGTAACCTCACCTTTAATATTAGAAAAAAAAGATCTCTGTTCATGATAAGTTATTAAATATTACCAATTTAATAATACCTTATCATTATAAAAAAAAAAAAAAGTTAAATAAAATGTAACTTCTAAATCGCTGAAAAATTGATTTCAGAACCTAAATCAAAATTACAATTAAATGAAATTTCAATTTACCAAATCTTTCGTAAATTACCGTAATTTTAACGTCTCTACGTTGTACAACTCTGTAAATACATCTTTTATGTATACTTGGCATAATAATTAATCAATTTCATGCTTATGGATATTGTAATTATTAATATGCTTCATGCCAAATTATAGCGCATATCGTATTATTCTTACGATATGATTTATGAGAACTTGTTAAACATTGCCCACTATTAGAATTCATTTTGTGATAATGATGATTATTATTTTAAAATGAAGACAAATATGATAAATCTATTTTCAAGATTTTAATTTATTTTTAATTTCATTACCTTCCGAATTACCACCTCCCTTATTAATTATCTCAATGTAATTTGAAGGAAACATTTCTTGTTCACCACTACTTAAGTGATCTCGCCACCATTGAGATGGTTGACCAAACATACCATTTTTACTCATTTCAGGTTAAATTCCATTGAAGACTAACCTTCGAAATCATAAAGAGCTCCGCAAAATTCAAGATTCTGAGCAAACCCAGGAACTAGTTGTACATTATAATAATTATTGTAACAATTAATATAGCTCTTATAATCCTCATAAAGATTCAAATTTCATCTTTCCACTCTCTACTCCATACCCATTAATCCAATCTTTTACCGAAATTTCATTTTTTCCTTCCATTTTAACACTTCGACATTCAATTAATTTATCATCATTACAGATAATATATATCGAATCTAAAGATTTTGAATCATAAATGATCGTACCCGGACTATAATTTGTAGTTGCAATTTTATTTCTGATATTTTGTTGTTTATGTTCAGAAGGTAATGAGGTATTATGTAATTGTATACGTTTCTCAATAAAATTTGTGGTTAATGCATACTGTAAAGAATTTTTGTAGATTAAAAAAAACCCCAATTTAATACTTAAAATAATATAAATTTATATATAAATTTATAACCTGATGTGATATAGCACGATATAATTTATCTAATTTATCTGCAGTTATCTGGTTCCACTTAATTTCAGCCATATCTTTGGGAATTTTTGGAGCTTTTGTGACTTTTGTCACATCTTGTTCTTGTGCATTAGCCTATAATGTAATATAATAATATGTGAATAAATTGAATAATTGAAATAATCAAATATCGAAAAAAAAGTACTTGAAAATAATCAAGGTATTGAAGTGTATCAACCAGTAATTCGGCACCTTCCGCTGCGAGGATTGACTCAAGTGACAAGTAAGTGGATTCAGAAGGGATGGCCTAGAAAAATAAAGGAGGAAACATTCATGGTTTTGAAAAGAAATTGTGAATAAGAAATATGTATAGGAAAAAAAAGACAAACCACACTAATCTGCCTTAAAATTTTTCCAGCATCGAAAATTTCATGATGAAGTTCTTGAATTGTAATTCCAGTTTCTTGATCACCATTCAAAATTGCATATTGGATTGGGGCAGCACCACGATATCTGAATATGACACGCAATGGTAATTTAAAGACCAGAAAATAATTCTAATATATAAATGAATTATGTACTTTGGTAATAATGAAGGATGAACATTCATTGATCCTTTCGTAAAGGATTCAAGAATAACTGGCGCTAAGAAGTACCCAAATGATACAACTACACCAATATCGAAACGATCAATATCGAGGTGTATTGCTTCAAGGTCACGCGGCTTTGGAATCTGAAAAAATTTTCGTGGTAAAATTATAAAATTTAAATTTCATATGCATATTCATCAATTTTTATAAATTAATTTTCAAAATAATTACCTTCCAATCTTTTAAAGTTTTTGGTGGCGCTTCATGTATAGCTAAATTGTTGTCTTGCGCAAATAGCTTTACAGGACCTTACGGTGGACGACATAAAGTTTAGTTAAATGCTAGTTCCTCTCTCACTAGCCATCCCTTCTTCGCAAAAGAAAAGTTTCTTCATAAAAGGAATGTTAACGTCTACTATACTTTGGGTTATATTTTTCAATCCTCTACCAGTTCTGCGGTCAGGAGGGACCACGACTTCAATCGATTTGACGAAAGAATTGATGCCGTTTGATTCTTTTTTTAAATTAGTCATTTATCAAAGTCAATATGTATATTATTTCGACAAAAAAATTTATCAAATATATGTAAACAATACGTTGATGATCCACTAAAGCAATTAACGATTCAAGAGAAAAATAATCCGATCCAAAAAAGAGTATCCGATATGGAGGCGAAACCTTTTCGAATTGTTTGTTTCGCTTCGATGTATTATGAAACGGCTTGAAGGAAAAAAAAATTAAGATTAATAAGAATTGATATTAAAAAAAAATCAAAGATATATTCTTATTATATGACAATGCGATAATTTATATATTTTTACTTACTGCTCGCATAAATAATTCATTTTTTGATATAATAAAATAACTCGGAGAGCGTAATGATAAAAAGTCATTTTGTTTTAAATTTATTTTTATTTTATAGCGCCCGAGCGTTGCTTGACACCTAAACATCATATTTGGAATAATTTTATTGTAATGTGTAAATTTTTATAGATGTTAAAGGCCAATGATATCAAGTCCTAATTCACTCACATGATTTTTAAATTAGTAAATACAGATAACGGTATCGACATATAGCAAATAACTTTTCCATAATGCTTTATATAATAGGCTTAGGTTTATGTGACGAAACAGACATTACTGTTAAAGGCCTCGAAGCAATAAAATCATGTGAAAAAGTGTATTTAGAAGCCTATACAAGCATTTTAATGGTTTCCAAAGAAAACTTGGTACAAATTCAACAATTTTAATATTTTTCGTTATTTTTCGTATAATTTTGCTCAATTTAATTCACATAGGAAAGGTTTTATGGAAAAGAATTAATAATTGCAGATAGAGAAATGGTGGAATCGCAAAGCGATGAAATATTATTGAATGCAGATTCTTTAAATATAGCGTTTTTGGTAGTCGGAGATCCTTTTGGGTATTTATTTTATTTTATTTAATGTGCATTTACACAATTTAAAAATTGTTATTTTTTTTTTATAAAGTGCAACTACACATACAGATTTAGTGATACGAGCCCGAGAGTTAAACATTCCTGTCACAGTAATTCATAATGCATCGATTATGAATGCTATTGGTGCTTGCGGATTACAATTATATAATTTTGGTCAAACCATCTCTATACCATTTTTCACCGATACGTGGAAACCAGATAGTTTTTATGATCGTATTAAAGAAAATAGAGATTTGGGATTACACACGTTGTGCTTATTGGGTAATAAATTCATATTTTCATACCATTTTTATTTTCTATTTACATTATTGACATGCATTATTATTCCTTATTATTTATTAGACATCAAAGTAAAAGAACAAACTATAGAAAATTTGGCAAGGTTTACATCATTTATTATTCAACATGATTCAATTTATATTATGCAAAAAAAATTTTAACGGAAACATAAATATGAAATAGGGGCAAGAAAATTTATGAACCACCTCGTTACATGACTATCAATAAAGCAATTCAACAACTCTTTGAAATTGAAGAAACTCGTAAACAAGAAAGTAATTCAATTTAATTGAATAATTATAATTTATTGGATCAAATTTTTTAACATGAATTATTTTAAAATAGTTTACACACCCGAATCACTAGCAATTGGTATAGTTCGTCTTGGTTCTTTAACAGACCAACAAATTAAAGTTGGTACATTAAATCAATTATTGACACAAGATTTTGGACCACCATTGCATTCATTGGTCATCGTTGGTTCTAGAGTTCATGTTCTTGAAATTGATTTCATGAGATTTTTTGCAGTTGATAAACAAGTATATAATGAAATTGTAAAAAAGGATTATGATATATAAAACAATTCCAATTTATGTTGTATTATTGTACAAATAATTAGAGTAGTTTTGTCCTAAATAAATAACCATTTAAACGGTGAGGAAATTCTAAATACAATAAAACAATTCAAAATTGATTTATTCATTCGGTTTTTCGGCTGGATCTAGACCAGCATTCTTCATTTTGATAGCAATCTCAAACAAATAGTCATAACATTCAGTCATTGTCTTTGCCTTCGTCCAAGATTCTTGAAAAAAAAATAATCATAATAATTATATTAATACAAATAAATATGATTAATCAAAATTAAAGAATAAATAGTATACCTCCCCAAACATAAACACCATGACGTCGAACAAGGACAGCATTTGTTTCTGGATACTGTTCCATCGCCTAAAACCAAATTTGATCAATGTTAATCGAATCTAATAACCTAATAGAATTTAATTTAGCTTGCTTTAACAGTACCTGAGCCATTCTATCAGTCAAATCTTCTTCTTCAGGGGTATTATCTATGATGGGTACCACCAATGTATCATAATAACGGAAATTCTCTTTTCCATTACCACGTCTAATACCTTTAATCATCTCTTGATGCGTTATCTCGAAAGTACTACCGGGGTATAGTAGTGTAACCATCACGGCATGTTGGGAATGAGTGTGTATACATGATCCAGCATTACGCATCGTATAAGCATTATAAAATAACGGAGTGCAAGCTGAAGGACGATGTACTTCCGGAGCTCTAAGAATTTTACGTGTTGAAAGCTCGAGAACGAACATGTCGAATGGTTGCATTCGTTCCTTTTGGACACCTATTACATTTGTTCAGCATGTAAATACAAAGTTTGGCTAAAAAAATATAAATAGATATATTTTACCTGAGGGTGCTATATACACATGCTCCCTAACAATCAAATTGGATTACAGTGCTATAAATCTTGAAATTTAAAAACACAATTTCGAATTTACTTACTCTTTACGAATAGAGATTCCACCACTAACATATTAAATATATTAAACAAGGTTTGAATATTTAGACACCATATACGGCCCTTTATCAAATTTGTATTCTTACCCAGTTCCGGTAACCCATCCCAAGTTATAAAACAACCTACACAATTCGGGTATAAGGTTTGCAGGGTGTAAAAGGTCATCAGAGCGAACTAAATCGTCCATTTTTTGTTTCTTTTTTAGCAAACAATGCGGGTATTTAAGTGTTTTTTTTTTGGTCAACAAATACAGAAGAATTAATCTTAATTGGTTGATTTACATATGAATAACGACGATACAATATAATAATAAATCTAAAATTGTGTTTATAGCGTAAAATGGTTTTTTGCAAGCTATAGTAGTCGAAAATAATGTTATAACATCAAAGAAAAAATAAAAGCCGCGTTCTGGAGCACTATGACCCTAATCTATAAAAGGTTTTAATAAACATCATATTCATTATCTTGTAAAAGTCTTCTACAGAGCAAACTTGTATACCCTAATTTAATTTTACAGCTTCAACTTTGATTAATTTAGTACGTGAAGTTTGGGTTCATAAACGGTTGTATTTGAACGTTTTATTAAATATCTTAAATGCTTTATATGTCTTTTACTCTTTTAATTATTATTGTCAATTTTGTTCAAATGTTCGAAGCAATAAAAATAAAAATAAAAAATCAATCAATTAATTAATTAATATTATTATAAGTCATCGATGTGAGATATAAGAGCCCATTAACATCTTTTATAGTTAAACACAACTATTAAAATGTTATTATATTTTTTTTTATAACTAAAAGTAGTTTATTAATGTATCGTACATTTAAATTTGAGCAAAGCAAATGCAAATATCAAAATATGTTACATTCGTATAAATTTATAAATGTTAAAATAATGCATATTAAAACTCAAAAGAAATATAAAATGACATGCAACATATATATAGACAACAACAATAGACAACAAATTTTTTTTATCTAAACCCGTTCGCCACGAAGACGTCTTGCAAGTTGAATATCTTTAGGTTGAATTGTCACTCGTTTAGCATGAATCGCCGCCAAGTTAGTGTCTTCAAAAAGAGCTACAAGATAAGCTTCTGCTGACTAAATTTTAAAGAATATACATATATATTAGTAATTTATCAATCAATAAAATAAAAGTAAAATATTAAAAGTAATTATTAAAAGAATAAACATACTTCTTGTAAAGCTCCAATAGCCGAACTTTGGAATCGTAAATCTGTCTTAAAGTCTTGAGCAATTTCTCGAACCAATCTTTGAAATGGCAATTTACGAATAAGTAGTTCCGTGGATTTTTGGTATCGGCGAATTTCACGTAAAGCGACAGTACCAGGTCGATAACGATGAGGTTTCTTTACTCCACCAGCGGCCGGTGCGCTTTTTCGTGCTGCTTTAGTAGCAAGTTGCTTGCGAGGAGCTTTACCACCGGTTGATTTACGAGCAGTTTGTTTTGTGCGTGCCATCGTTAAAAATGTTTTGGTAAAATTTAAAATGTAAACCGATTATAATTTGTAATAAATGTAATAAATGTAAAAATTTTTTTATTAAATGAGTTGATTAAAATTGTTGGGTTTATATAGAAATTTCATTTGTTATGACTTCTGATCCCTGACGCGTAAATCTTTAATTTAATGACTGATCAAAATAAAAAAAACAAACATTAGAGTTACGTGTCAGGTGATTCACATGTGAATAAATTAGGTTACATATAAACACTAAAAACGTGCTGTGCACGTTATCCCGTTTTGGACAAATCGCGTCGCGTTTTTAGCGCGGTTTCGACGAAAAAGATGACTATATTGTTGGCTAATTTGATTTAATGCTCTAAAAATGTAAATTACTATTTGATTGTTGTAATTATTACGTGTCAACCACATGACGCATCTCCACAAATTTGAGTTAATACTTTAATCCGTTTTTATTATAAAAAATTTGGATATATCCGGATTTAAAAATACTATGTTAGTAATAAATCCGGATTGAGGTATTAACTCTATTCCAATCTAATGAAATCAAATTTAAATCGATTTTGTTAATACTGTAGTATATAATGTTTTTTCAAAATGCTAAAAGCTTTTGACAATATGTAAACTATACATAGTTATAAAAAAGAATTTTAATAATTTATAATTTAATTTTTGTAAAAAACTTAAAAAAAGGTTATTTGATATAAAAAAATTTTTTAGTATAAGCTAGTTGCATTTCAATTTTATAAAAAAATTATACTAACTTTTAACAATTTTTTTATTAAAATTTGCTATTTTAATTACAATTTATTTTTTAATTTATATTAAGAAGTTAACAAAAATCAAATAATTTTTTAAAAAAAAAAGAAGTAAAAAAATTAAAATTATATATAAAAAACCTAATTAAATATATATTAAATAAAAAGAAAAAAAAGTAAGTTTTTAATAAAAAATCAGATAATTAATAATATTGTTTTTAATATATATATATATATATTTTTAAGCAGTTATGTTAGTGCTTTATTAAGATTTTTAAAATTATTACTGCAATTATATAAATATATCTAACAACTAAGTTTAGCATTATTTAGCTATCCTAATGCTATCTAAGTGCAACCTGTTGCATTATTTTTAGCAGAAGTAAGCTGCTTGTCTAACTATTTAAAGTTTATAATAAAATAGTTTTTTTTTTTATAACAAGCTTATTAATTGTTTTTCTAACTTTCTTTTTAATTTGTTTTTCTTTTTTTTTGCTTTCTTTTTTCTTTTTTCTATTTCTTGCTAATTAGTTTTTTTTTTTTCTTTTTTTACTTAGATTTTCTTTCTCTTTTTGTTTTTTTTTTTTTTTTTTTTACTTATTATTCTTTATTCTTTTTCTTATATGTAGATCTTTTTATAATATATTTTTCAAATTTGGTTATAAAATGTGTTTTATGCTGTTTTTGTTATGTTTATAAACTGTTGTCTTGTTTTCATACTCAAGATTTGTAATAATTTGTTTTGAGTTACATTTTGAAATTAAAACTTTGATCAGTGTTTTTCTTATTTTTATTTTCTTTCTTTTTGTTTTTTCAAAAAGTATCTTATATAATATATCAAATAAGACTTAGATTTTTTCTTTTTTTTTAAACTTTTTAATACTATTGTAATAGATACTTTTTGTATTCTTTTTTATAAACTTGATTGTTCCTTATACAAAGCTAAATATTTTTGTATTTTTTTAGTTTTGTTTTGGCAAACTTGGCATTCTGCTATTGTATATATATCTGGTCTTCTTCTGTTAAGTTTTTCTAATATCAAAAGTTTGTTCAATATACATTTAATAAAAGTATTTCTTCTTGTACTGCTTCTTCTTATCAAACAATGTATCTCTTTAGATGACTTTAGCCTTCTTCAAAAATATGTCCAATTGTAAATCATTGCTTCTGTTTCTAGTTCTATATTCTTGATTGCTATTGTTTTTTTCTACTTTGATTCTAATTTGATATTTATTATTATTTTATATAGAAGTCTTGTTGTTAGATCTATTTACTTGTTTTTTTACTCTAAGCAGTACTTTATTTTTTCATAACTAACTTCTTCTAAAAAAAATATTTTTTTACTTAATGTTCTCTTTTTTGTAAGGCTGTCAACTTTATCATTCTATTTGTTTCTATTATAACTTTTTACTTTGATTTACTCTATCTGTATGTTTTTGTTTTAATTATATCTGTTATCTTTAATACCTATAGTGCATCTTTTCTCTTGAAAACTTCATTTCTATTTATATATGCTAAGTTTTTATTAATGTTCCTAATTGCTGTATTATTTGTAAATATTTCTAATTTTTTTTTTCTTAGTATTGTTAAAACTGCTGCCTATATTGCTAGCATTTTAGCTATAATAGATGTAAGCCATTCTTTTACCACTAATATTATCTTCTTTTCTGATTAATCTTGTATTTTACTTATTTGTGCCTATCCTATATCCATGTTTTTATCAATTGTCTTTTCTTTATTTTTGTTATTTGCTACTCTATCTGTATATATTATGTACTGTATTATGTTTACACTTTTAAATTTTGCATTAAAAAGATTTTTTTTTTTTTTTTTTTTAAGATGAAGTCTTGTTTGTATCTTTATTAAGTAATTTATAAAATAGTAACATATGTGCAGTATATACATTTCTACTAATTGTACTAGTACAAATAAAAAAAAGTGTGGCTATTACCCAAAAGCAAACCTTTCTGTTAGCAAGAACAGAAGAGAACTTGGCTTTTGGTATAGAGAGGCAAGAGGGTGTTCCTTTTGCTTTCACATATCAAACATTGGATTGTTTGCTTCTTTAAATGTATTACTTATTCATGTACATGCTTTAGTTAAATGATTGGACCAGGTAAAAGCCTGCTACTAGAAGGTTATTGTACTTAAGAGAGATCTAAATCAAACTGCTCTTATTTGATTTAGTACTGATTTACAATAAAAATTACATGTAAGAATAAAAGCTTAGACAATTAAATAAATCTAATTTATTTGTAATCTAAACCTACAAAAGTGGTCAAAAACTTACTTAAATAATATTATTTATAGTTAAAATAAAGTTAGAAGTTGTATGATACTTGACCCACAGAATAGCCCAAGTACTAATTTTTCTAAAGGCCCATCCAACAAGTAAACAGATTCCAGTATATAAATGGAGTTGGTCAGGTTAATTACAGAAACAAAAATATGTAAAATTATGATGAGTATATGTATTATTTCTACTGTAAAAAGATAAGGTTTGTTGCATAATATGTATATTAGTTATTTGTTGTTTTTTCAATTTGAGAAGTTAATACAGTAGGGTTTCCATAATTGTTGTAGATTTGTTTATTAATTTTAAGCAAAATATTAATCATAATTGTTGATGCTAGTTTGTATGAAACTTTTAGGTTCTAAATAGTTTTAATTAAAGATAAGAGAATAAGACTTTTAAGAGTAATTTCTAAGTAGTATGAAGATAAGTGAAGAGGTGTTTCATTGAAAGCTGAATGGTCTTTAATTTTTTGGATAAGTTCTTTAGTTTTATTGTTAGAGAAATCTAAATTGGCTGAGTTTATATAGTTAGTTATTGCATTGAAAATGATGCTATCAAATAGAAAAAAATTGACACAAGTGCACTAATATAATGGTAACATAATTGAATTGCAGTGAAAGCAATTGGCATCATAAAAGGTTAGGAAATAGATTTTATAATAGAGGTATTAAGTAAGTAGTTCATTAATGAGTATTTTAATTTTAAATAATTTAAATTGGTTAAGTTTAAAATTAGTAAGATTGTAGATAGATTTTTGATTATGATTAAAGTATAGTCAGGTTGAATTCTAATTGATATGATAGGCTAATAGAGTTCATTCATTATTTTGTTTTTGTGATGACTATAGTGCAAGGTTGTAAGCTTTACAGATACTTTTAACAAAGTATCTGGTAGAAAGTTCAATAAGAAATTTTTCTGTTTCAAAGAATAATAAATGATATGAGTTGTAAATATTTGTATAGTTAAAGTGTAATGGTAATTCATTTATATATTGCTTAGCAAATAAGTCTGCTAGATTGTTAAAAGTATTGTCTAAGTGGGCTTGAACTTTATAGAAAATAATATTTAATTTGTATAATTTAATAATATTTAATAAGGTATGCCATAATAGCCAGAAGTTAAATTTAAAAAGTTTATTAGGACTTAAAAGTGATTGATTAAGTTGAATAAATTTTAATATTATAAATTGAGAATCTGTGTAAATGTTAATTGTAAAATTTCAAGAGGTAGTTGAAACAGCAGACAGAATAAAGAAGAGTTTAGTTTTGTAAGAGAATGATCAGAGGTGAACTTTGGCAGCAAATTTGTAGATAACTTGGTTATTAGAATCTACTTGGATTCAGCCAATATTCATAGTATAGTTATTTGTATTTATACTAATTACTAAACCATTGGTATAAAAGTTAAATAAGTTATATAGTAGATTATTAGAAGATATTTAATTAAGTTAGTTAGTTGCATTACTTGCTTTAAAAATTGCAGAAGAGATGGAGTTGGAAATAGGAATAGAAGGCAATGTCAGTAGTAAAGAATTTGGCAAAGGCTATTTAATTGCAGCAGAGCTAAGAAGGTCTAGATAGTTTGCATTTATTTTAACTAAGTTTGAAATAATTCTATCAAAAAATTAGACAGATGTAATAGATGAAGTATTAATAGTGCATAATGTAATTATTTGTTATGAGTTAAGTTAACAACCTGGACAAGAAACAAAATTAATTTGTTGAAATGGATAGTAATCAGTACTGTTTATATTAATATTAGTTTGTCAATGTGTGATTGATATTTGGTTAGAATCTGTAAGAAGTTTACAGATTTTGCCTATAATAATTTTCTCATTATATAAAGTAATCAGTCATGGTTTATGTTTTTTAGAAATATTATATATGTTATATATGAAGGAGTTAGTTTCTTGCTGTTAGTATTGAAGTTTAAGGAAGTAATGATAATGATTTTCTATAATAAGATTTTTGAGTTTAGTAAACCAAATCAGTTTTCTGCCTTTAGGCAAATGAAGAAGTCTTGATAATAGATGTAGCCATTTAAGAAATATACTATTGTTTAAGGTGCAAAGTTGTTCAAGATAAAGTAGGTTTAGTTGTCTAAGTTGTTTTTTAAAGGTTGTATATTTGGGGTGGTGTTGAAGAATAGGTTCAAGAGATTGGAGTTAATAATAGATAGTGTTTGGTTATAATGTATTACTATTAGCTTTAATGAAGACAGCAATTTGTAGAAATAGTTGAATGATTTTAAAATTAAGAGTATGTTTATCTTGACCATTAACATTAGATTAAGAGTATTCAAAAATGTTTATAATAAACCAAAGATTGTTTTGAAGTTGTTGTAATCTAATAAAGATAGAAACATCTAATAAATAGGAATCATTAATTTGTTAAAGAAATATAGTAATATGGTATTATAATTGTATATCTCAAATATTATATATATTATATAGATAGGAGTAAAGCATTGTATTATTAGAAATTAATTGAGCAAAATGAGATTTGTGTTTAGCAACTATAAAATATTTAGCTAGTATGTAATTACATATAGTTTTGAGAAGTATAATATTATATATTCTGTATTCTAATATTGAGATAATAATTGTATTAATAATATAAGTAATTTGTTTGTCTGTGATGTTTTTTGTATTCACAGTATTAATTAGTTGACTTGAATTAATTTAATTGTATGAGTTTGTTTGTTGTTAAGTGTAAACTAACAATCTAGATATTTAAAGAGTTGATTATTAGAAATAGAGTTAAGAATAGAGTTGAGAAAGGTAATAAAAGCAGGTTTGGCATTTGTAACAAATATTGATTTAGTAGAATTAATCTGAAGATTGGCCATTTGATAAAAAGATGCTGCCATTTGAGTAATTTGTTCTAACTTATTTTTGGATTGAGCAATCCATAATATGTCATCTATATAAGTAAGAACTGAGATAGAAGCTTGAAGTTGTTGATGTGAAAAGGTTGTAAACTGCTTTTTCATGATATTAAAAGAGTATAGTTAGTAAATTGAAATGCAATTTTGTAGATAAGAGGGTTATAATAAATATGCCAAAATAATGGTGTTATTGTTTCTTTTTAGTCAATTCCATTTTTGACAGAATATGAATCTGTGAGTCCAAGATTAGTTATAACTTAGTTGTGATGATCATTAAGCAGATTAGTAAGAACTTCTACTAATTTAGGTGGCATGTTGATTCGTATTAAAGATTTACAAAAGAGGTTAGAGTTTACTGAGTCGTAAGCTTTGCTTATATCCTAAGATATAAGCCAAAGTTCTTTGAAGTTGCAAGAGACTTCTTCAATTATATTGTTAAGTATGTAAATTGGTATTGCTATACTGTTACTAGCATGTTTAAGCATTTCATAGCTTATGTCTGAGAGGCTATAGGCTTTATTATTTGGAAGTTTTGCAAGTGTATTAGAGATTTTTTTTTTAGAAAATTCTGCTAGTACCTCTTGATACTATTCTAGATAAATGTTTGTTTTAGGTTAGTATTCATTGTCCCAAGAAGAATTATAAATTTGTTGATTAATTTATCGATATGCTATTTATTGATTAAAGTATTATTAAATATATGTTTTAATTTTCTGTACTTCTGTAACAATATTATGATCTGTTTTGATGTTGTCAAATTTAACAGAATTTTTGTAGTAGTTTAATATACTATTAATCATTGATTTTGGTTAAGACTGAAGTTTATCATATCTTTTGACTATGTTTTCATTAATTTGTTATCTAATTATTTTAATATTTTCAATATTATATACATGATAAAGTGCTTTCTACTCATTATTAGCATTTGAGATCCAATTAGTTAGTAGATCATATCTGATTGGTAAAGAAAAAATAGTAAGATTATCAGCATTATTCAGTTGTTGAATTATGTTGTTAAGTTGTATAAATATAGATGTTTGGTTTCATAATAAGGCTTTAATTTGTCAAATTATATTTTCTAGCTTTTTAAGGTTATGATATAAAAAGGAAGCTTTGGCAGAGTATATGTATTGAAAGTTGTGCATTGTGACTTTTTTGTTAGGAATATGTTTGAGAGCAGCTAAGATAACACTAGTTTGAATTTTGTGCTATATTGTTTTTAAGGATTTTGTTGTATTAACAGTTGTAGATATATAGTTTGAACTAAGATTAGTAGCCACTTAATCAGTATATAATTGCCAAAGTTTTTTATTCATTTTTTTGTAGAAAAATGTTTTTTTTTAAGTTTTGGTTACAGAACATCATTTGTTAAAATGGGTATAGAAAAAAGATTAAGAGAAAATTAGGATTTTATGATTGCTATTTGTGCTAGTTTTGAAGTCATTAGTATTGTATAAGGTAAGGTAGCAAATAATTGAGTGGTTTGTCCAGATGTAATCAATTTGACTTTGAAATCAACTGCTTTGCCAAGTATCAAATAGTAATTGAGTATGAATAGCTAGATTATATATATTGTTATATTAAAGAAAATGCAATAATTTGTATTTGATAAAAGAGGAGTATAAGCTATTATCAGGAGCATTGAAGTCTCTCAAAATAATAGGTTGTAAGTTTGAACTTGTGGCTTGTTGAAGCTATGAAATAACAGTATTTTGAATAGTTAATTTGAGTTGGATATTATCACAAAGTAGATATACTAATATAATATGAAATTTAAAGTTATATTTAAAAAAAAGATCAATAACAATAGTATAACCAGAAAGGTTATATATTTTGTGAATATGTGATTTAAACCAGTTATTGATCATAATTGCAGTACCAGCTTTTGAACTGTTGCTACATGATCAGTAGTATGTAAAATGTTTGGATTTTTGTAATTTTGTTATTGCATTTGTGTTAGCTATTTTAGTTTCAATAATGCTAACTATATTAAGATTGTTTGTTAGACAGAAGTTTTTCCACATTTGTTGTTTAAGGTCTTTATTATAGCCTCAAACATTGTAGGTACTGATTAATAACTCAAGAGATTTAATAACAAGAATAGATTATAAATTTTCATCTATTGAGTTGAAAGGCTAAAGTGTGATTAAATATTCAGAAAAGAGTATGTTATTTGTGTTTACAGCTTTGAAGTATATGAAGGTTTTGCATTTACTTTATAATTTGAATTTAGTATTAGTAGATGTATGATCAGCAGTTTGAAAATTAGATTGAGATTTAAGAGGTATATTGAAAAAAATCATTAGTAGAAGAAATGTAATGGTTTGGTAGAATATTAAACTTATATGATAGATAAATATGGGCTTCTGTTTGTCTATTTTTAGTGTTATTATCAAAAAATTTAGTAAGTGTATAGAGTTGATTTGTTGTAAATATTGAAAGAAAGTTTTTATAGTAGGTTGAAGATGTAGTAAAGAAAGATAATGATATTAGAGAAATTTGTTATAGCAGTTATCCAAATCATAGGAATTTAATAATATTAATAATAATTTGATTTGTATATCTTCTGTAGGGTCACTTGCCATTTTAAGCTTGGTTTTCACAGCTGCAAAGAGTGCTATAGTCTGTTTTGTATATTGGGTCTGACTGTCATTATTTTGGTTCTCTATATAAATAGATTTACCTATCTGTTTACTTACATCATTCTCTTCTAAAAATAGTCTACTAAATGTAAAGAACATTATTATCTTAAAAGCAGTGGCTGCATTTATGAATTCTATAGAAAAAATTATTAAAAAGGGCTATAAAAGGTTGTTAAAAGTAAAGTAGCAGAGTTTTGGTTTAGGTTTGATTCAGAAATAGGATTTTTAGTATCTTGGTTAATGTTAGGAGGTTTTTGGTTTGTATTGAAGTCAGATATAATTATATTATTATTATTAATTGTTAAAAAATTTAATGAAGTTTGGTTTGTTTTTTCTGGTTTGATTGTATTAGATGCTTTAACTGTATTTTTAGTAGTAGTTGAGTTGGATTTGGGTTTGAAGTTAGTGCTAATTTTAGGAGTTTTAAATTGTACTTTGAATTTTGAAAACAAAGTTTTTTTTACTTCTGAATAAAAACATTCTTTGTAAGCTTTTCTAATATATGAGATAAATAGTTTGTCAAAAGATTTAAGAATATAAAAATAAGTAATTACTTTGGCTAAGTAA
The DNA here is from genome assembly GCA_910591915.1 of Cetraspora pellucida. Taxonomy (NCBI): domain Eukaryota; kingdom Fungi; phylum Glomeromycota; class Glomeromycetes; order Diversisporales; family Gigasporaceae; genus Cetraspora; species Cetraspora pellucida. Next base: position 1,744 of record CAJVQA010001098.1, on the reverse strand, counting down.
TAAATATTAACTAGTTTAAATGTAATTTTATCAATTGCTTGTTAAAGATAAAAATTATCAATCTAATCATTAATAGCAGCTGCTTTTAAATATGTATTGAAATAAGTATAAAAGTAGTAACTTTTATGGTACATATAGTTAAACTTAGATACTAGTTTGTCTTCAGTTACTTGTTTAATAATTTTATTAGGATATACATTAATAAGATGTAGTTTGATAAAGTCAAAAATTTGCAAAGCTAGTTTGTTGTCAAAACAGATATGATGTTTCATTTTGTTAGTTATTAGATATTCTTTAAACCAATTAAGGTTATTGAAGGTATCTCAAATAATTTGTTACTGTTTTTGTTTTTTTGTTTAGTAGATTGTTGAGAGCTAGATTTTTTAGAAAAGATTGAATTAAAAAGTTGAATTTTGTCTTTTGCTGACATAGTACTAAGTCTATAAAGAATAACAATTTTTTTGTGATTTGAATTTAATAGAATTAAATAAAAAGATTTAATTTCAATATTTGGAATCTTGAGTATGCAGAATCGATAAATTAGAAAGCCTTTAAAAATACATGCTACTGTATAGTCTGATGCATGATTATGTTAATTATCTGTAAAAACACATTGAATGTTTTTGATTTTATAAAAAAAACAGGTATGATAGTATTGAGAATAAGCAATTATAGCTATAGGAGCTAAATTTGGTTGAAAGTTTAAAAAAAGAAGGTATGCTAAGGAGAAAGAAGAGATTGAAGATTGTGTTTAGTCTATTAATTTAGAAATTGGAAAGACAAGTAGTTCATCTAATTGTTTGAAATTTTGTGCAGAAATAGTAGTTCTAATTTGAGTTTGAGTTGGATTTAGAGGTTAATCGATTGTTGTTAGATGAGTAATTTTGTAGTATTTAGAGATGAAGCTTGTATAAAACTTGTTACAAAGGCAGGTTGTAATAGCAAATTGAAGAGAAACTTTAAAATAGTGATGTTATTTTTTTTCATCATAGATATCAGGTTTAGCAAAGATTGGTAAGACATGTAATGCATGAGGTTTATTTTCTTGAAGTCCAACTCTGTACCTGTTTTTATATTTAGAATTATAGTAGTTAATATTATAGGAATCTAGGGGTGTGGCAACTTAGTGAAGTGGATAAGTTGTCAACCCCCCAAGTGGTAGGTTGTGAGTTCAAAACCCACCAATGGCAAAAATTTGAATAATCACCTATATAATATATAGACAGTATTACAGTGCCGGCATTCTGTCGATCAGTTGGGATAGAATACCTGTAACTATGATCACACTAGCATGACAGGCAGGTCACGAGGCATCTGTGTAACCTTGGTTACACAGAGGAATGCAAACTGGTACCGGGTGGTGCAAACCTAAAATAAGTCCCTATAGCCATATAAATCCATAGAACTGGGAAACCGGAGCCTACTTGGAAAGACCCGAGTAAAGAGATAATACAGATCATCGATGGTACTACTGTAAAGGCTAGACCTAGGAAACAGATATTAATATGGAGAAGCCAGATGGGCAAGAACCTCAGGTAAGGGGTATCACCAACCAGGCCACTGGAACCGAACCAGAGGAAAAGGATATCGGGCCAGCTCGATATACCAAGAACAGGTCACAATCCTACTGGGCTATTTGAATTGGGAGTCTGGAAACAAAGCAGGGGTATACTATAAGTACTAGGGATATGCTGTGAAGTAGGTGCTAGGGTTTGGGTGAACTCTACAAGGGCTAGCCTTGTTA
>CAJVQA010001097.1:0-27590 GCA_910591915.1 Cetraspora pellucida | reverse complement strand
TACTGCATCTCAAGATCTACAGCTCAAACTTCTGAATATAATATACTTTCAAATGCTGCCTTATCTTTATCACATTCTTTTTCACTTAACTCTATTAGTTCAAAAATAAACTCCTAGTATATCTAATAGATTAAATATCAAACTAATTTTCTATATATAATTACTAACAATCAAATCTAGGTAAGCCTTGGCCACTCCAGTTGGTTTAGGTTGCAAATAAATTAGTTTAAGCTTCTATTCTTTCTATAATATTTTAAAAGCAAAATTGTATTCTATGTAAAATCTTAATTAAATATTCAATAAAGATAAAAGCATGGCCTTATTATTAATATTATAAAAAAAAAAAAAAAATTAGACTAATTTAGATAAACTTAAACTAATATTTAATTTTTGCTTGCAATAAATTACTTTTTTATTTATTAATTTAATAGTTTATTTAACAAATTATTAAATTAATAAAAATAAAGATAATTTATTATAAATAAGAACATTATATTAGTTTAAATTAATCTAATTAAACAATATCAAAAAATAATTTTTATAACAAAAATTTTATATATTATATATAATTTAATAAGAATAAATATACAATTAATCATATATAGAAATATCTATAATAAAAAAAATATATAAAACTATATAATATATAATTATATTTTCTTTTTTGCTATAGATGCTTCTATATATAACTTTTTAGTTATTTATTTAAATAATTTATTTGAAGGTTCTATATTAGACTATACAAACTTAATAAATCAGTTTTCATAATATAAAATTTTTAAAAATAACCTAGCAACTCAGCTTTTAATTTTATTTTCAAAGAATTATATATATAAAATCTATGTAAAATTTTTTATAAATTTTTTAAAAAAACTCATTCAGATAGTTAGTATACTTAAAATTTTTTTTAAAGTTATTTTAAACTTTGACCCAACTAAGTTATAAGAACTAATTTATTAAATTTGTATAGCCTTAGCTATTATATTTGTAATTTATTAAGAGATTATTTATTTAAACTTTTTAGTCTTTATATTTTACTAAATAAATAGTATTTAGTTTCTATATAACTAAGTACTATTAATCTAATATTTAGTTTTTTTAATATATTAATTAAGCTATTATCTATTTTAAAGTATTTACTTGATTGTAAGACTTTAAATATTTTTTTGTTAACTAATTCTTTATAATATATATATTGTATTTTAGTATATTTCTATTTTATTTTAAATTTTTAATTTAAATAATTTAGAAAAACTATAATCTGTTTATGTTTAACTTAATATTTTTTTTCTTCAGTTTGAATTTTAATGGTCTGATTGATAATACTCTTTACTTAAAAGTTTTTTTTATCTAATTTTTTTATATTAGTATTTATTTTTTAGATTTAATCTTTATAGTAATTTTATTAAAAAACTGTATTTATTTTCTAGATCTATTCTTTATAGTAATATTATCAAAAAAATATATTATTTTTTTACTTGAATTTTTTTAAATAGATTTTTATTTTCTTAATTATATAGTTTTATACAATTATAAAAACTTATTTTAAGTTTGCATTATCTAGTATTAGTTTGCATCTTTTTGTATAATTAAATTTATAAATTAATCTAAATAAAAGTTTACAAATTAACCTGTAATTTAAACTTATAAATTAACTTAAATAAATAATAACAAACCAATTTGCAAATTAAGCTTGTATATTAAATCTATAAAATAATTTAAATTAAATTTGTAAATTGAATTAGACTATTATGCATTTACTAATTACTTCTTATAGTTTCAATTTTTAGCTAATCAAATAGCAAGATTAGATGTAATATAATAATTAAAACAATAATAACTTTTTTTAAAAACATATCATCTTAAAAATTCTTCTAAGAAATTACTTTTTTTATATTAACAAAAAATATTTCTTATAAAATATTAGTATAATGCTGTTTACTAATTCAAATTCAAACTTTAACTAAAATATTTAAATTTGTTTTATTTTAATATTAAAATAAGTACTTGCAATTTAAAATTTTATTATTTATATTTTAGCTAATAGTTATTTGTATAAAAACTACAGAAACAATTATAAAAAGAATATACAACTAACCACTTGTACAACTTTAGTTATTGTCTAATTTAAATAGTTTGTCCAAAGATTCTATACAAGTTGCAATATCTAGAACTTGTTTGTAGTTTTTTATTTAAATATTTTAGTTTTTATATTTACTTCTACTTATTCTACTAACTGTTCTGATTAAAACAATACAAATATGTCATAGTTACTAAGTTATATTTAACTTTGTACTAAACTTATTAGAGCTTTTTGTATCTTATATTTATAGCTAATTTAGTATCACTTTAGTTTAAATTAGTACTTGCAATTAGGACTAATTATTAAATTACTATATTTTTATAAAATTCAACCAAATCTCAGTACTTATTTTTCTAATATTTTCTTTATCATTTTCTACTAATTGCTACTCAGAATTAACAGACTTTGATCAGATTACCAATAAAAATAATCTGATATAATATATTTTTGTATTCTTTTTCTTTAATAAATTTAGTAGTCTAATTAGTATATATGCTTCTCTTATATACCTGTTATTTAGTTTATTTAATTTGTTTCTTTAGAGATAGTTTATAAGCTTTTATTAGTCTAATAATACTGTTAAAAGTTTGGTATTTTTCTATTTAAAATTTTTAAATAGACTTCTATTTTCTTAGTTTTTTAGTCTTTTATACTCAGTAGTTTTATCATAAGTTTGTACTAAAGTCTTATGCAATATTAGTTTTTAATATTTTTTATTTATATATAATGTTACACTTTGCATAAATACCTTAAGGTTTTAATATCAAATAGGACTTAACTTGATATACCTGAATTATAGATACATAAAGCCAATTAATTAACAGAAAACAGTTACTTTAACATGAATATAATTTTTAAATTTTATTATTTATAGATTTGAACATTAAACTTGTTACTTGAAGTTAACAATCTGTTTACTTTACTAGATTATTGCATTTTAAAATATTATATTTTAAATAGAATATGATATATAAATTAGTACAAATAATCACAACTAATAGGAACTATAAAAAAAAATTAGTAAATACAACTATTATTTACAAATATAATTTAATCTTTTTATTTTATTTTTTTTGGTATTAAGATGACCTTTTTGGTTTTTTGACTTCTATTAACAACTTTTTTAATAATGTGATTCAATGAACTATTACAAAAGAATGTACAATTAGCTACATGTGTAACTTTTTTATATTACCTATTTAAGGAGTTTGCTTAAAGGTTTTTTTACTAATTGTTATATCTAATATCTCTGCTTAGATGTTTTACTTTAGACTTTTTGAATCTGCAATCTGTATTAATATTACTGAGTCATACTCAGATGTTCAGATTATTGTCTCAACTTTAGAACTATTTTATTCTTAAGGTAAACTTTTTAAAGTCTTTTGTATTTATTTTTACAACTAACTTAGTATTATTATAACAAAACTAATACTTGTAATCAAAGTTATATCATTTGTAGGTTCTCTATTTAACTACTCTAGTTTTCATATCTATTCACCTACTTCTGCCTACTAACAACTCTAGCCAATGCTGATAAAAATATATTATAGCCACTAAGTCTTTAAAGTAATTTACTCATATAGGGAACCTTTAACTTTGTACTAAATCTTTCAAAATCTTTTATTTCCTATTCTTAGAGCTGACCTAGTATCACTATAACCAAAATCAATACTAACAGTTAGAACATATTATTAAACCACTATGCTCTTGTAGAGTTCACTCCAACCTTAGTATTAACTTTATAACATATTCTTACTATTTTGGTATTCAATTCAAGTTCTATCAAGCTGCCATTTCAGATATCCCAGAAAGGTAGATTAAAACTATACACTTCTGGTTTACATGTTTGTTAGCATGTACTCTTTTTCTTTGAAACTCAGAAATTCTGATGACCTGATTGGTTCATCTGATCCTTCTTCAATAACTGATACATTTGCTCAGTTTCATAAGTTTTAGCTTTGTTTCATAAATCTAGTTTTTATAGTAGCATTATTAAAAGTTCAGATTCTCTCTTTATTCAGGTCTTTCAAGTAGACTTTCATCTTTCTATCTGATTCCTGTGATTTACACAGACGAAAAACTTATCTTGAGTTCATATTGCCTAGTATCAGTTTGTGTTCCTTCATACAATATTATATGAGTGCCTAGACCTTCCAGTCATGCTAGTATGATACAGATTACAAATATTTTATCCTAACTAATTATAAAAAATAGGTAAATATAATATAGAAAGAATTGCAAATTTTTGTTGTTACTGGGATTTGAACTCTAGATCTGTTACTTAAAAGTTGACAACCTATCCACTTTACTAGGTTGTCATACCCTATTTTTTATATTTGTTAATATTATTTGTATTAGAGTTTTATTATTTTAGAATATTTAAATTATTTTTTATAAATATATTGTTATTTTTAGTAATTATTGTATTGTTATTATTTGTAAAATAAATAAATTTAAGGTGTAGTGATTTAGTAAAATGGCAGATTGTTAACCTTCTAAGTAATAGATTAGGTGTTCAAATTTTATCAAAATTGAAAATTTAGATAATCATTTATATAATATTTGTATTATAGCAACTATTACTAATAATTAAGTTAAGATATCTGTAATAGTAGTTACATTAGTATAATTGACAGGTTATGAAATATTTGTATAACTAGTTATATAAAGAAATGCAAACTAACAAATTAAGTAATATAAACACTAGATAAGTCCTTGTAGTTATATAAATCTGTTGAAATTAGATAATAAAAGTTTATTTGAAAAGACCTAATTAGAAAGATAACCAGATCTTTAATGATCTTACTATAAAGACTAATTTAAAAAAACAGATATTAAGATCATAATACCTAGTTATAGTACCTAAATAAGTAAGCATCTTTATGTTAGAAATCTTGAAAATACTACTAACCAGGTTGCTAAAATGAATCAAATAAAAAGGATATTAAGCCAATTTGATATACTGATGAACTGATTATAGTTATAAATAAACTATCTAAATTGAAAGTCTGAGAAAAAGGTAGATAAAAAGACTAAAATATACTAAAATACTAAGGTTATATTGTAAAGTAGATGCTAGAATTTGTATGAACTCTATAAGGTTATAGCAGTTAAATAATATAACTCTGATTGCAAGTATTAGTTTTGCTATAATAATATATAAATTAATTATAAAAATAGATACAGAAGGCTTTAGAGAGTTTACTTTGAGAATAAAATAGTTATAAGGTTGAAATGATAATCTAGATATCTGAATATAACCTAATAATATTAATACAAATTACAGTTTTAGAAAGTTTAAAATAAAACATTTAAGCAAAGATAGTAGATATAGCAATTGGTAGAAAACCTTTAGATGAATTTCTTAAATAGGTAATATAGAAAAGTTACATGTATAGCCAATTGTACACTTTCTTGTAATAGTTCATAAAATTACATTACCAAAAAAATTATTAATAAAAGTCAAAAAACCAAAGAAATTACCTTAACACCAAAAATAAAATAAAATAAAATAAAATAAATAAATTTATATATTTTTTATATTAAAAAGAATAATAATAGTAACAATATACTTATATTTGTTATTAATGATTAAAAATTAAATTGTTTGTATCTTAGAATAGATTTTTTTAATTATTGTTGTATTATATATAATTGTGTTAGAACTTTTTTAAGAAAATTATATAAAAAACTTTTTTTAATAATTTGAAAATATTTTTCTTATCATTATTTTAACTTGTTAGTTTTTTATTTATTTTGTTTTATTTAATTGGTTTTTTTTTCTGTTGTTTTTCTGTTGTATAATATGCACATTGGTTCAAAACTAGTTTTATTTATAAATAGTATTAGGCTTTATACTTTATTTTTTATTTTTATTTTTTTGATTTTCATTTAGTTTTAAACATGTAGCTATGATAGTATGTTTTAATGTTATTAAATTTAAAAAGTTTATACCAAATATAAAAAAATTTAATCTTTAAATAAATAATTAGAAATATAAAATACACATAAATATATTTAAATAAATAATAAAATTTTACTATATAATAATAAATAATTTAATTATATTATTGTTTAATTAACTTAAATAATTAAATCTCGAATTTCATGATACTGTTAGAAATATTTTATTTGATTAAATTAGTAAAATTGACGTATCCATGGTATAAGTCATAAGTCAGTATAAACTAATAATCCCATGCTATAATGTGTTGATCTTGTTAAAATGTTCTAGTCAAAAATGGTATACAAATAAAATTAATAAAAATTAACAAACGACAAGATTTAGATTATTCATCATTCTGTTTTTTTTAATCACTACTTAAAATTTATAAAAAAAAACTCGATGCTGAAGACTAGCCTTCCAGATAAAATTTGTGACTTTTAGATACAGTCGACATTACTTAAATTACAAATTTCTATATATTAAATTTCTAGTTGATATAAACAATCGCTACTGAGAAGGAAGTAACTAATAAATGCATATTTTTTAACTAATTAATTAAATGTAAAACGCGTTTATACGATTTTGGTATGGTTCGTTGTGGTATTTTTAAATGTTTATTTATACAACAACGATAAATTAAAAATTCACAAATGTTTGTAGAAATGGGTAATACTGGTTTTATGTAACGACTACTAATTTTCGTCTTTATATTGGTGCACCTATGGGAAGTACGTTATGGTAACTAACGGCATTGGTTTAATAAAATTTTATTTATCTATTATTATTTTTTATTTATTTTTGTTTAATTTATTTTTAATTTATTTTTATTTTTTTTTTTGTTTTTTTTTTTTAGGATAGTGTGCGGTACTTTATTGTTATTATGACATAGAAGGCACGCGTTGTTCATCATTAATAAAATAAAATATTATACCATTAAAAAATGAAAAATCACAAATGATAAAATGGATCATTTGTGGGATTTGTATTTGTGGATCACAGTTAATCGGATATTCATATTGAATATTAGATATGAAATGATACGTAGAATATGCAAGTAATAGGTTAAATACAATGCCGAATAGATACAAATTTATGATAAGAAATCCCATGCTTTTAATATAACTTTTTTGAAGAGAATTTTCTTTAATTAATAAATGGTTTGTCAGTTATGGATATTATGGTATAACACGACATCAATAAAGCCTCCTGCATTAACTACGCAAATACTTTATCTTTCTATAGTATTTTCTCAATGCTTAGAATGGTAATTACAAATCTTACTTATGATGTTTATGTTCTCGTGGCGGAACAATTTCATTGACCATGTATTGTTTAAGCTGCAAACACAGTAAGTACGAGTATCATACACAAGATAATACTTTTTATAACTTTTAAAAATTGAAACTTGACTCTAATTTGTCACTAACATTAATGCTGCCAAATATGTCAAAAATATATTTACAATTGGTCAAAGGGATTAAACAAATAAGCATGTTGATACCAGATTGACTTATAGTTAAACGCGTGTATATCCCTTTAAATATCAAACTATTTACAGTTTTATTTATCTAAGATTGAATAAGCGGGAGTTTTAAAATCGGGAGTTGCATTTTTTTTAAAAAAAGTTTAAAGAATACAGAGGATTACAGAGGATTACAGAGGATTTCAAAGGAGACTGAAACAAATATTTTTACTTTGGTGTTTCGTAAATCATTGCGCCAACATTATTTTTTTTTTTACATTATCAATATTTTAAAAAAATTATAATCCGACAACTCCTTAAAAAAGTAAATCAAACCTTCCTTAAGTCTGTAATGTCAGGTTGACAACAAGTAAGCATGAGTACACATGTCATAATGATTAACAAAGTGCTTAAAATCATAAACCCATTGGGCATTATTAAATTTCTAATAAGGGTAATGATCAACAAGATATCCAGACGGGGAATAAGTAAAATGTAAGTTGCGCGAAAGAAAAATAGACATCAAAACAAAGCATAAGAAGTATTAAGAAGTAGGAAAAAGTAAGAAAAAGTAGGAAAAAGTAGGAAAAAGTAAGGAAAAGAAGAAATACTACAATAGAAGACTTTATAATATTATTAAATACATATATTTAATAATTAACGATAAAACATGAAGTAATCGAATGAAATTATTTTTTATGTCATAAAAGAACATCAATTGACCTAATTATGTCACTTTTGATGATAACTTACGTCTAATGATTGTCAACAAAACACAAACGCGGTAAATTCTGAAAGGAAAAATAATTACACAACACTTGTCGGCAGGGTTTGTTCCATACATGCATGATCATCATGAATATAATATATTACATATTGTTTGATTTTTTTTGTAAAATAAAGTGTTTATTAATAATTATTGACAAAATGTGTATTTATCCAAAATAGGGTTAGCAATAGAGCGTATGTATTTAATATTTAACTGAACAGGAATAAAGTTAAAATGAAAGTAATGAAACTTCAAATATGAAATTAAGAACATTACTCAAACTGTCAAATTAGGAATATTATTTTTGTAATAAATTCGGAGAGAATATTTATTTATCTATAAATATGGCAAAATATTTTTTTATTTATAATGTAATGACTCATTTAACCATAAATATATATGCATGCTCGCTATATTATCTGTATTAACGGTTCTTCCGCGCGTATTATATTTCTGTTCACCAAAGTGATTATTGGTACTTGTAATGTCATCACCTGTTTACTAACTAGTAAGATCTTTCTCACGTAAAAAAGAAAAAAATTAGTTAATATCTTGTTTCATTGTTGCATTGCATTTCAAGAAAATATTTTTTTTTTGTTAAACATGAATTGCGATTAAATTATATATATTTTATGTCTATTACCTAATTCTATTAATCCTAGAATAGCATGTATCACCTATTTATAACGCAATTCCTAATTTCTATATTCAAGTACAATCATTATAATTTCTCTTAGAACAATGATAAGAAATGTTTCACAAAAACTTAAACTTTTTGAGACATTTTGTTTGCCAACATAAATGACTAAATGATAACCCAAAATGATGTTGCTGGTCCAAACACTTGGATCTCTACGTCATACTGGTGGTGATCACGCAAATTTTCACATAAATTCATGGTATAAATAAGATATATGCACTATTTTGAGATGGCTTACACGTGAATCATGTGGATTAGTTAGATTCTTAAAAAGACCATATTTAAAAGAACGCAAGAAAGTAACACAATTTACACAATTTACACAAATTGGGCAACATAAAAAAAAAAATTTAACCATTTATTTTTTGAACTCCTATTTAATCGGTTTATGAAATACAAAGTAAAGAATTCAAGTTTGTTTTCGCATTGTTCAAAAGTTGTAACAAAAAGAGAATAATATGTAACATGAAAAAGAAACCATATAAATTATTTAAGCCAGTCGGTTTGTCAAATGAAAATTTAATATCTTAATACTTTAGATTTATCCGCTCATACTAAATAGATAAAATTAATTACCTAACCTTACTCATGCTAGGCGTTGAACTAAATAGTCAAGGCGCAAGGTAAGACAGCTTTATCTTTACACATAAGAAACATGTTCCTATAAGTTTTATGTTTCCATAAGAATTAAAGAATATTCTGTTTACACTATCTTATATGTGTTCATATTATTCTAAATTATTCTAAATTATTCTTAATTATTTTAAATTATATATTTTACTTTTAACGTTAAATTAAATTAATTATATTCATATATATATCATCATTGAGAACTCGAATATGCATGATCGAATACGTATATACGGATAAACTTTTTATCGGTCAATCAAAACGCCACATCACACATCATTTAGGACTGGTAGTAGCTCGGAAGACGGAAAGCATGTGAGAAGGCATATTTGGATTACATACGTACCTGATACTGATACGTACGTACGTACGTTATGAATCGGACAAAGTGAACCGGAAACCAAATGTTAGTTACCCAAAAGTTGGATAGCAAATAAGGTTAAACCCAAATATATATATATTTAACACGTTTGTTCATCACACAAATCTTCACAAATCTTCATTTGTTATGCAACTAATATTTTGGTACAGCACATACATATATGCGTATCTTTGTACAAATAAGTCAATCAGTCTGAAATAATAAATTATTTATTACATAATCAATCTTAAAACTTTAAATTTTTTTTAACTGTATATCATATATAATTATTTTTATTTTATTTTCTGGTTCATTTTTTAACATTTTAATGTTTGTAAATTGTGTGACGTTTGTTCTCTCTCCTTACATTTTTATTTTTATTCATGTCAGTGTATATCGATATTATTCATGTTAGTGTATATCGATATTATTCATAGTGTATATCGATATTATTCATACTAGTATATATTGATATTAAATATAAATATATCAAATATAGTTGTTAGATCACAATGTGATAAAGTTGATACATATGATTCTAGCATATAATATTTGGGTACGGAAAAAAGGAAAAATAATTATAAGCCCCTTGTAAATTAGGATTATAAACAAAAAAAACTTTATTAAATGCATGCTTAATAACGATAAATGCGAACTTTATAAATTCATAAATACTGGTCCATTTTATAAGTGCTTTATATGTTTTGCTATCTATAAATGCGCATACTCTTATGGTCTAGAAGGACTACATCTTAGTCTGTCTTAGTATTAACATAATTTTTTTTTTAGATATTAACATTAAAATATAATTTGTAAAAATATTTTTTTAGATATTAAAATATAATTAGTAAAAATATTTTTTTAGAAAATATATATATATTTTTTTTTTAAAAAAAAAGTTGATATAAAAAATATATATCATTTAAAACCTAAACTTTTTTAAACTACATGACTGAACATGAAATTTCACGATACCTTAGTACGTACATAAGTAATACGATGGCTTGTTTATTAATATAAAAAAATAGAGCTACAATAATAAAACTATATATTTAAAAAGATGTAGTTTATATGGTATAATGAGATATTATCAAATCTCACGATATCTCACGATATATCACGATCTATCACGACCTATCACGATCTATCACGACCTATTACGACCTATCACGACTATCACGACCTATCACGATCTGGAACCATTGGTTCACTTATTTAAAAATAAAGTTAATAAAGTTGTCAATAGTAACGATTTAAATTTCATGCATCTAAAAGAATGAGTGCATATACTGCTAAAAAGTTATCTTGATCAAACAAAAAATGTAGTGAGAATGTCTACGTTAACTTTATACGTGTATGCTTAGCATTCAATGATTCAAGATGTTAAATCATTAACTTTTCGTTAGTACTGTATATAAAAGTTACTCTAAATTTGATATGCACTTCACTTTAATCAAATAAATCAAATGGTAAAAGTTTTTTTACATCCACAAGTAATCTTGTCATCTTTTTGTGAAAACTTTATGTTACCTACAATGAACCAAGTAATGCATGCACAATTCCATAAATAAATAAATATATATATATATGCATACACTATATAAAGTATATAAAGTATTTATCTATCTATTTATTTTATCACTGTACTGTATATTCGGTGGAAAACTCGATTTAATTTAATTAATAACAAAAAAAAAAGACTTCGTGACCTTTATTTATAATATTATAACTATGATATTTTTCATGCCGGCAATTATTACAACGATCGTAATGTATAGATAATAATATAATACTAATAATAATAATAAAGGGAACAAAGTACTTTGTTTCATCAATAAGAAAATTATTCAGAGAAAAAAATTTGATTTGATTTTGATTGGAACACATTAAAAAAAAAAAAAAAGAGTGTTCAAAGTCCCTTCGAAGAGATTGCTTAAACTTAAAAGGTTTAAAATTCGTATGATGTTTTTTTTTCTTTTTACAGGAATGTTATGTACATAAGGTTTTCCTATACTTTAACGAAAAGATAGAAAAGAGGTATAATAAAAGGTATAATAAAGGTATAATTATATATATATAAATAAATCCTATTGCAAAAATACAGACTTTTCTAATAGTAGTTGTTTTTTTTTTTTTGAACAAAAAATTATTACCAACCCAAGAAATTTTGGCAAAAAAAAAAAATAATAATAATAGTATAAATAATAATATATTTGATATCAATAAAAAATCAATTCCTCTAAAGAAAGAAAGAAAGAAATGAATTTTTATACTTTTTAAAGAAAGGATTGATAGAGTTTGGTTTTTTTTTTTTTTTTGTGGTTTCGTTTTTTTTTTGGTTTTTTTTTGGAAAATGTCCGTAGTAAATTGCAAAGGATTATCGTATTAAGAAATCGCGTCCCTACCTTCACAATTGTAGTCCTGATCAGACCCCCTCACCCTAAATAACACTTATATAGACTAAATAACACTTATATAGACTAAATAACGCTTATATAGACATTACACTATGTATAAAAAAAAAAGGTAGGTATTAAAAGGAAATGACGGATGTCTAAAACAATGTCGATGTGTGTATTGTGTATTGTGTGTGTGAATTATTAAGAATCGATGTTTGATGTAGATGGAATCATTGCGCCAAAATCAAACTGGTTAACGTTAAACGGTTGTAAATAATCAAATGATTCACCAAGATGTGATTGATATCCGTAATCAAAGAATCCGAACGAAGCTGCATCCGATTCTGAATCTGGAGAAACTCCATCCATCATAAGATTAAAAGAATTCGTGGATTCTATACGTACATATTCGTTCGGTGATGATGGTGAACATGAATTTACCGAATATTGGATCTGATTAGGTTCTTCTACCATATTAGATACATTATCATAAATTGGCATTTGATCATAATTAAATTCTTCATAATCAATATCATTTATATCTTGAGCTGATAATATTGAATTTCGTCGAGATTCATCTTCATAATAATCAAATCCTGTTTCAACTGTATTTATATTATCAGTTGAACTATTTTGATCGATTGTTTGACTTAATTGATGTTGAAATAATAATTCATTATTTGAATCTTCATTTGTTGTTAAATGATTAGGTATATTTAAATTTTCATTCTCATTTTTATTATTATTATTTGTCGTCGTTCCATTATTATTACTAGTATTAACATTTGACCTTTTTGTACGACGACGTTTTTCATGAGGTCTTCTAGGTCGATATTTATATTCTGGATACTTTTGCATATGTTCCAATTTTGCCGCATCGGCTTGTCGTTGAAACTTCATTTTCTCTTCAAGGGGTTCTTTGTGCCACATTTCCCCAACTTGCTTTGATACTTCATTATTTGATATTCCCTCATTTGCTGCAACTATAGCTTGTTGTTTAGAACGTCTATAAAGTATAAATGCGTTAGGTGGTCTTGGAGGCTTCTTAGGCTTTGTTGCTTTAGTAACCGCTCCGCCCCGCGGAGTCGGCGCTGTTGCACGAGCCAACACTAAATGAGGAAACCGAACATCGGGCGGTGTAGAATTTATATTGCAATTTATGGGCGAAACTAGTTGTGTCAAGGTTTTATTAACAACAACTACTCCCGGCACTGCCGAATTCTGGTTGGCTTGTTGAATTTTTAATTGTTGTTTCTGTAGAGAACGTTGTTGTAAGCCTTTATTATTTTGTAAATTATTTTGTAAAAGGGTTGCCACTGGTTGTAGTTGCGAATCGCGTGGAATTAAAATTGGTTCATATCCATCAGGAATGAAGTATTGAGATCCCTTTTGTTGTTCGAATAAACTGCGAAGTTCTTCTTGATTAATATATCGAAGTGTTGATGCTTTGGATGTAGTTTCGGAACTTTTTGTTGGTGAGATCGTGGTTGCTGTCGCAGTCCTTGAGGATGACATCCGTTGTACATTTGCATACGGAAGATTCGATAATTTTTTATCGCCGTTCATTTTACAAGTTTTTTTATTAATATACATTTTTTAAAGGGAATTTCTTTTAAAAAATTAAAAGTAATAAGCTGTTGTAGGGGAAAGGTGGCCGCATAAAGTGGTTAGACAAATAAATTATGGCACAAGGAAGAGAAGAAAAGTATAGAGTTATGGTTGTCTCGAGACGAAGAACCAAAAAAGAATTGAAATTAATGGTTGTTTATATATATAATTTTATATAATAGTAAAAAAAAAATATATATATATATGTATATATCAAAAATTATATCAATGTTAATATCAAAGTAAAAGTTGGCTTTAAGGGGTCCATAAACATACTAGTCCATTGACCTTCTTTTTTTTTGATAGTGTTTATATCTTTCTACGAAAGGGAAAATGTAAACGGATTTGGGTATTTTTATATTAAACTGAAAGAGACAGTTTATTATACATCTATTATAAAAAAAAAATTACAGTTAAAAGTTTTTTTTTTTTTTAAATTGTTATTAAAAAAAAATTTTTTTTTATATTGTTTATAATATGCATAATTGTTTTCGGCTCGGTTGATCACTGTGATGTTAGCTTTTATCTCTATAAAAATAACATAATCTATTGCTATGTATCGGTATGTTTCATAAGTTTTATAGGCATGGGTATGCAATAAGAACTTAAATGTTAGAAGACCGCGCTAATTATAAATTTATATTTATAGATAATATCTCATACATACAATTATCTTAATATCTTAAAGTCACATCAAATATATTACTTATTTCTGTTTTTATGGTTATGCTTAATTTTTTTGATAATGACACATGTGAGTCTTTCGTTGTGCTCTTTGTATGCATTGGTAATCAAGTTAATCTTTTAGCTTTGTTTGTCGGGTAAGCAAATGAGAATTGTCTTTAAATAAAAGAGAATTTTATATATCAGCATCAATGTATTTAGCACTCGCAATGGTTTGGTAATTTAGAACATAATTTATTTTTTATATTTTATTTTTTATATTTTATTTTTAAGAATCGTAACAAAGTTACTACTATATAAAGGGCATAAGTGATAATTAGGTTATATAAGTAACGGTTTTTAAAAGTTTTTTAAGAACCCTGAATCACATGTTACACTTTGTCGAACACAGACAGGTATTGATATGTACTTAACCTACCTGTAATAAAATATTTCTTATACCTATTGCTACATTACGGTAGAAAAATTAGTTCTTAACACTAAACGTTAAGGTTAATTCAAATTTAAGCTATATATATATATATACTAGAATTCGATTTTTTAATTTGGTTCACCCGTGAAATATGTTACATACATATATACAAAATAAACCCAACTAATACACATGGTTTCATTATTTCTATTATAGGTTACAAAAAATCCGATCAGTAAATATTTTCCTGTCAACAATGTTTTATTATAATCGTTACGTAAATATTTCATTAATGCGTAATTATTGTAATTATTTCGCTTGGTTATTTACTTTTTTATATCATTTGATACTAACGCTTAACGCTAAACAAGGTTACTTTTTTTTGTTACCTGGTTAATGAATTTATTTTTTTTAGATTGCAGATCATAACATAAAACAATTACCAGGTTTATTAATTGTCGAAATGTTTATTAATTTAAAAAATTTTCTTTTGATATTGCTTGTATTTAATACAAAAGACTAATTTACAAATGCGCAATACTGAAGATTCACTTGCTAATTTTTACTATTTGAAAATGTGTTAATTCTGCCATGCCATCCAAAAATTAAATTTGCCTTTTTTTTTTATTAATTGTAAGAAAAAAAACAATTCCCAAATCTTAAAAATTATGTTTCCAATTGATATACAATGTTATTTATATACTTTTTTTCACAATACAGTAGTGTTTTGTTCTTTTATATATTTAATTTATGACCTATATCGATTTTGTTGCGTCCTTCCTCGAACACTGTTACCCAAAACATTATTAAAATTATTTCGAGATCGTTGTTGTTGTCCATCTCTCTTTTGATAGGTCGTTCGTTTTTCGATATTTTGTTGTTGACTGATCTGTCCTGTTGACGTTTCAAAAATAATTAAAAAATAATTAAAATAGTTACAAAGTGTCAAATTATATGACTAAATGAATTGGTTATTAAGAATTTCTACTAACCTTTTTGCCTTTGTTGGTCTCTTTGATTTTGTCCGGTCGTTTGTTTCAATTCCAACGTTTTTTCATTTGCTTCTACAAATGATGCTGCCTTTTCAGCAAACATTAAAGCCAACTGCTGAACCTTTGTCGGCTCAACACGGTGTAATACGACAACATTATTGACTTGATCTAATGATGCGACTAATTCTTCATTCCAAATCATTTTTGAAATTATGGCAGTTACCGCATTCGTAGGCAAAGAAAACATGGTAGCTAATTGCTCAAGTCCTAACGTTTCATAATAAGATGAATATGCAAATAAATATGTACGAAGACCTTCTTCTTGAATTTTTCTATTCAACATTTCTTTTATCTTTTGCGTTTTTGGCATTAAGTCCCAAATTTTTATGGCACTTATAAGTTCTTGACATCTTTTCCATTCACCTGCAGCAAGTGCTTTGGCTGCTCCCATAATGTGATCTCGTGTATTTTCCGGGGGTCCTTTTTAAATTAATTTCCTATATAAGTATTGATATTATAAAATAATAATAAATTCATAAACAAAAAAAGCTTACCGCTGAAGACTTGTCTTTCATTGTAATCTAACATTCTTCTGAAGGGTTTACTAATAATTTTTTTACGTGCTTCGGGATTTGATCCTGCGGCTGCCATGCTAGGTATCTCTAAAAGCATAGAGCATGTCAAATAAGCACATTCCAATAATTCTAAATTAATATGCATATGGAACGGTAATTGGCGTTGTCGATCTAGTTTTTCTTGCTCTAATGGGAGTTGAGAATATCTCTGTAATTGTAAACCCTATGTAAAAAAAGAAAAAATTCAATAAAAGTTTGTTACGATAAAAGTTTGTTATGTCCCCAAAAATATTCTGGATATAGATAAGGTTAATGTTTGATTATTTTTTTGTACAAATTTTGCTCCAAAGTGCGTATGTTTAGTCCAAAATTGATAAATTCACTATGTAAACTGCGTCTTTGAGCAACCTTACTTATTTTATAATATTTCGGGAACATTTAAACAACTTAATATTTACCTGAGCTAACAATTCTTTCGTACGACCTGTCCCACAAATTTCTTGTAAACAACTTTGGGCTTCTCTAATCATCCCTTCCCGGAAAGCACAAAGGCCAACTTGAACCATGGTGCGATTGTGCAAAATTTGAGTTCCTACATCACTTTGATGAATATTATCTTGCAAATGTGACATCAAGAGCATGTCTCGCGCAACATAAAAGCGATTGTGTAATGCGTGATGATAAATATGACAAAGCATAGCACGTGTACGTAGCAGAGATTCGCCTTTCTTGTAGAGGTAAACGCAAAGTGCGTGAATTAAATCTGAAGGATCACTACTAGACATGGGTGAGGTTATTTTTGATGTAAGACCTGCCGGGTATAACTGTTGAACTGTGTTTTCGACTGTTTGTATTACTTGATCAGGCTTTATAAAGTTATGTAAGTTCATTAATCAAAATTAAAGAAAAAATAGTTATAGGTAAAAGGTGATATTATATTACCTTATAATACAGGTGTTCCAACCTTCTCATAACTACTCTGCTTGTACTCTCATTTAATTCATTTTTTTCGAAATATATTTGACCCCTTACAATAGTATCATACAGGTCTGTTTCATCTTTCAATCTATCCACATAATCCGTAGTATGTGGATCGATATTTTGTAATGATTTTGTGAACTCATCGTCTAAACGATCAATTAAAGAAACAATTGAACCACGTATACCAAATATTTGACCAGGCTCAATCACTGGTTCTTTATCATCGAAATCCTCATCCATATATTCATAAATCATGAATTGTGGATTAGTTTCAAGAATTGTTAAAAGTTGGTTGATCTCTTTCTGTGTGCTATTTTAACATACAAAACGATATCGATTAATTTTGCAATGATTAAAAATTGAATAAATTGTAATCATTCGAAACACACCTTTTCCACATATCAACATTCATATAATTACTCATGCTGGGATTATAATCAAACTGAGCAGGTATTAAAGAAATTAATACACGAATTCGTTGATATGGTGTTGCAGCAACTTCCAAAAGTTTTTGAAGAATTTTGATTTGCTCCAAGCGGTCGGTATTCTTGATTATCGGATATGATTGGTTTTATGTCAACGATAATTATCATTAAACGAAAAAGGACCTTATAATTCACCTTTTTTCCTCTCGCTTCCATTATTTCTCTCAACTTTTTGAACAAGTTTTCAGATGTATATTCTATTGGTTTATTACTCTTTCCTCCTGATGGACCTACTGGAATAAACTTTCCCTCAGTTTCCGAAGTGTATGAGACGTCTGATTGTGAACCAATATCACCAGCATCCTTCGCGAGTTTTTTAGATTTGTTTTTCACAACTCCAGCATCTTCATCTTCAACATCTTCATCAATCTCTTCGACAGGATTCTATATGTTAAAATAAAATTAGTATAACCATAATTTATCAATATTAAACTATATAAGTTTCATCTCTACCTGTCGCCATTTTTCAATTTCATCTTCATATGCTCGATTATTCTTTTTGATCTTTTGTTTCATAGAATTTAGAGCTTTTGCTTGTGAAGCATTCATTTTTTTCTTTGACTCCTTTTCTTTTTGAAAAGCCTCATTTAAGAAGTCTTCAAGTGATGCGATTGTTTTGATATATAAAGGCGGAATTCTGAGAGGACTTTTGCTTATTATTTTATTTAATTTGTCAAATTCTTAAAAATAAATATGAATTAGTATTTGTTTCTCCGATATTTGCTCACCAAAAGATCAATTCGCAAATTTTAATCCAATAAATATACCATTTTGAATCACGACCCAGTCATTAATTTTTTGCGCATTCTCGATAGCTTTTGCACAATTTTCAACTGCATCCAACCATTTATCTTTACCAGTTCTGATAAGCCGTTGTTTCCCTTCATCTTCAGAATCATCATCTGAGGTGACATCTTTATGATATTTCGATTTTGGTTTTAATTCCTGTTCCTCTTCATACTCTGGTTCTTCACTAATATCATCCTCATTTTCTGTTGATTCACCCGACGATGAAATAATATCCTCCTCCTCTTCTGTATCACTGTCTGATCCACCTCTGAAAAACCTTGACCCAACAAATTCCTATAATTTAGCGTATATAAAATAGTAAGTTTGCTATCCTTACCAATCCTAATACATTGATTATAAAACTTACCGACTTGGACATTTTGTAGATCTAAAAAAACTAGTAGTTATTTTTAAAAAAAAATTTTATCGGATATATATATATATATATACGTACAAGCAATCTTGTGTGACGGTGTAACCCGGTTTTCTGGTGTTCCGCAGTAGTGTGTCCAACAAATTGTCTCGATTTTGATTGGCTAAAAAGCGACGATCAAAAATTTAGGTCAAAATTTTACTAATGAAATCACAGCCATTTCTCTATAAATTTCTATATTTGGAATGAATAAGTTAAACAGTTAATTCGGCCAAAATTTTGCAACCAATTATTTAATGCGGGCCAAATTTTTATAGATCTCGACCAGGTAAAATCACCACCCAAAAAAGTTTCAAACATTACGTGACAGCACTAAAAATTTATTAACAAATAAATACAACCAAAAATTTAAACTAACAAAATAATAACAATAAGCAATAAATTGAACATTTTATTTATTTCGAATAACTCAATAAATGTAATATTTATAAGACTAAAAAAGATTGGCTTTAGTTTATTACAAGCAAATTTTTTAATTATGTCTAAGTATTTTTAATTTTTAAGCTACTTGTTTTTTTTTTTTAAAAAAAATTTTCTTTTGGCTGGTTCTCTGCTATAGAGTTTAAACCTTCTCATGAACTAGAGTTTTTTGCTAAATTTTGATTTTGTAGTACGGTTTTTTTTTTTATGTATTAATGCTCTGTTTCTTTTTCTATAATATAATAATTTATATTTTTTTATTATTGTTCAGAAAGTTTTAATTTTTTTAAATTTTTTTTTGTATTAAGTTTTTTATTATACTAAACTTTGTTTTTAACTTTTTTTTTACTTGTAATTTACAAAGCAATTCTTTTAATTTACTTATATTTATTTAATTAAGATAAGTTAATTAATAATTTGTTAAAATTTTTTTAATATTTTTTTATTTTCTGTATACTGTTAAGTAATTTTAGCTTTTTTTTATTTATTTATTTTTTTTTCTCTTTTCTCCACTATCCTAAAGGTCCTTAGACACTTTTAAGATTTGTCACATTTCTTTAAAAACCAAAGTTATTATTTAGCAGAAATCATCAGATGATGTATAGTTCTTATATTTATCATTGTACTCACAGAGATAGCTCATGCTCTGTTAAGTCCATTATATAATGTTCTAGGTCTCTGGCTTTGCAGTATAGAGCTACTATCTTTTTATTTAGGTTGCAATTTCTTAACTTCACATGATTTACTAGTCAGATCATTCTTTATATTTAATATTTTTTAACTGAATTTCTTTAATATAAACATTATTTGTTGACAGATTTTCCTTTTCTGGTCATTTCTAACATTGTGATTATGTTATTAGACTGCATTTTTATATATAAATTTTGTTTTTTTCTCTAATAGAATTTTTTAATCATAATTTTGGTGAAGTTGTTATTATCCAGTGAGATTTGAACTTGCAATCTTGCAATTGTAATTCAGGAGTATTAACTACTACACTATTGATCTACAGGTCATTTTTTATTTTTTTTATATAGTATATAATTTTTTTTTTTTTTTTAAAGATTATATTTTATTTTTTATTTTTTTTGTTTCTTTAAGCAGTTATGCTAGTGTTTTAAGATTTTGAAATTACATTTGTAATTATATAAATATTCTTAACTACTAAATCTAGCATTATCTGACTATCCTAATAATACCTAAATGCAACCTGTTATATTACTTCAAGCAGAAGTAAGCTGCTCATCTGATTACTTAAAGTTCATAATAAAAGGGTCTTATCTCTTTTATAACAAGCTCTAAAATTGTTTTCTGTATTTCTTTTTCAATTTGTTTTTTTTTTTTTTGCTTTCTCTTTTCTTTCTTATATTACTTATGATTTGATTTCTCTTTCTTACTTGACGCTTTTCTCTCTTTTCTTTTTTTTCTTTTTATTTTATCTAATATTCCTTTATTTTTCTTTTATTCATTGATCTTCTCACATCAGATTCTTCATACTTGTTTGTAAAATGTATCCTAAGCCATTCTTGCTATTATATTCATAAATTGCTGTCTTAATTTTGTACTTAGAAGCTGTCTTAATCTGTCCTATGTTTTTTTTGAAACAAGACCTTTAATTAATATCTCTTATATTTTAATTTTCTCTGCTTCTGTTTTCTCAAAAAACACTATATATAATATATACAGGAAAATCTAAACTTTTTCTTCTTTTTATAGCCTATTCTAGACTATTGCAATAGTTACTTTTTAGTTTTTTTTTTAAGATTTCTTTGTTCCTTATATGCTGCCAAATGTGCCTATATTTCTTTTATTTTATTTTAGCATACTTGGCATTCTATTGTTGTGTATATATCAGGTCTTTTTTTGTTAAGTTTTTCTAGAGTTGAAGGCTTGTTCATTATGCACTTTATAAATGTGTTTCTTCTAACACTATTTCTTTTTGTTATGCAATGTACTCTTTTAGATATCTTCAGTCTTTTTCAAAAATATGTTTAATTATAAATTGTAACTTCTGTTTCTAGTTCTAATCTTTTAATTGCTTTTATTTCTTTTTATTCTGCTTCTAATTTTTATTCATTATTAATTTGCAAAGCAAACAGTCTTGCTAGTATGTTAGTATGTTTGTTTTCTTATTCTAAGCAGTACTCTATCTTTTTGCAACTGACTTCTTCAGGCTGTATTATTTTTTTACTTGTTGCATCTTTTTTTGTTAAACTATTAGTTTTATCATTCTATCTATTTTTACTATGGCCCTTAACTTTAACAAAATCTATCTGAATATTCTTTATCATAATAAGCTCTTTGATTTTTATTACTTATATTGCATTCTTCTTTTTTAGAATCTTATTTTTATCTACTTGTTCTAAACTTCTACTAATGTTTCTTATTGCAGTATTGCTATCTGTATATATTTCTATTTGTTTTTCTTTTAGCATTATTAAAATTACTGTCCATATCACTACTAACTTAGCCATTGTTGATGTTTGCCATCTTTCTAAATCTAATTTTACCTCTTCTTTTGATTATTCTTGTGTTTTATCTGTTTATACTCATTCTATGTCTATATTATTTCTACTTCTTGTATCTTCTTTCATCTTTAAGTTTGCTACTTCATTTTGTATATATTATATTATTTTTTGACTATGCTAACTTTTAAACTTTGTTGTCTAATTATCTCTACTTTTAGTTCTTTTATTACTTTTAGTCCTTCAAGTTTTTGTTTTCCAATTACTGATTTATTTGTCTTAATTGTTTCTGTTATTTAATCTATTGCTATTTTAATCTTGTTGCTGTCTTTTTTTATTAATGTATTTGAAATTACATTGATTCTGTTGTTTATTTTTATCTACTGCTGACAGCTATTTTTTTAATTTTTTTTTCTTTACATCTGTTAATTTTGATAGCCAATTTACTTTCTTTACTCTGCATTTGCCAATATTCTATTAATATTTTTTTCTTTTTTTTTCTAATTATTTTTCTTAACTGTTGATGATTCTGTGCACTATATGTTACTTATTTTTTTCTTTTTTTATCTTCTAAGATACACTCTCATCTTATTTGCATTTCTTGAGTATTTTGTCTGTTTGTTCTAAATTGGTTTTTAATTTTTCTGTTTTCTGGTTTACTAAGTACTTTTTGTTATATTGCTTTAAACTATTCTGCTTTTTTCTTTTTACTTGATAAATTTTAATAACTTTTTAGCTACTGCTATGTAATTAACCTCTCTTTTCTTGTGTCTAGCAGCTGATTTAAGTATATTAGTCTGTTTTATTTATTCTAGCATTATTTCTTTTCTGTAACTATATTCTTATGAGTTTTTTTTTTTTATTAAGATGATTTCTTTAGTCTTTTGACTTTTATTAATCACTTATTGATATTGTGGTTCAATAAACTACTACAGGAAAGAGTGCAATTGGCTACACATGTAATTTTTCTATATTATCTATTTAAGAAGTCTGCTTGAAGGTTCCCCACCAATTGCCATATCTAACATCTTTGCTTAAGTGTTCCACTTTAAACCTTCTGAATCTATAACTTGTGTTAACTTACTATGTTATACACAAATGCCCAGATCATCATTTCAACCTTAGAACTAATTTATCCTCAAGGTAAACCTCTCAGAGTCTTCTGTACTTATTTTTATAGCTAACCTAGACATCACTATAGCAGAACTAACACTTGCAGTTAGGGCTAACCATTAAATCACTATGGCCTTGTAGAGTTCACTTAGACTCTAGCATCTACTTCACAATATGATCCTAGTACTTTAGTATACTTCTGCCTTTTCTTTTGTCTTTTTACCAAACTCCCAATCCAGATAGCTCATATAGAACTATGACTAGTCTATCGGTATATTAGATCAGTCTGATATCCTTTTTCTTCAGTTCATTTCAGTGGCCTAATTAGTATTATCTCTAAGACTCCCAATCCAAAGGTTCTTGCCTGTTTGGCTACTATAGCTAGGTACTAGACCTTGGTATCTGTTTCATCAAGCTAGCTTTTACAGTAGAGCCATCAAAGATCCAGCTACCTCTCTACTCAGGTCTTCCCAAATAGACTTCTTGTTACCCAATTTTAATGGATTTACATGGCTACAAGGACTTATCTAGTATTTGTACTACCTGATTTGTTGGTTTGAATTTCTCTATATAACTCCAATATTGCACAGATGCCCCATAACCTGTCAGTCATATTGGTGTGACTACTATTACAGGTATCCTAAACTAATTATTAGTAATAGTTGCTATAATACAAATATTACTTAGGTGATTATCCAAATTTTTGCTGTCAATAGGATTTGAACACCCAACCTATCACTTGGGAGGTTGACAACCTGACCACTTCACTAGGTCACCACATTCCTCGCTTATGAGTTCTTATCTCTTCTATTTTCTATATATCTTTTGTTAAACTTGCTTTTTGGCAACTTTGTGTTATTCTTAATTTTGTTACTGTTTAAGACTGGCTTGTTTGTTTAGTTTTGTTAATAAACTACTTATTGGTTTCATTGTTAATTCTTGTTAAAATATTCTACAGCTTCTGAGATCCTTATATTCTATTATACAGTTTTCTAATGTTTTTTGTAGACTACTCTTTTGCTTTGCTAAGCTTATTATTAGTTAGTGAATTTTACTTATACTTCTTTTTAACATTTTTGTTAGCTATAACATATAGCCTAATTTTGGTATTATCACTATATTGTTTATATATGCAATCTGACTTATTGTTATTTTTTTGTATCTAAGATCTTTTATTGTTGGCTAATTATTCTTTTGGCTTTATTCTTTATTAGCACTTCACTTATTTTATTATTTAGCTATATTTCCAGTAAGTGAACTATCTTATTCTTTGCTTCTTTTGTTATTTTACTTTCTTCAAAGATCACTTCTCTTTCTTTTTTCTTTACTTTCATATTCATTATCAACAGTTTTGATTTAGATCTATTTATTTCTATATCATTCATTTTAAAAAATTCTTCTGCTACTTTTAATATTTCTATTAGCTATTCTTTATTACTTGTAATCCATATTGTGTCATTTGTATATGCAATAGCTACTTAGTAATACTTTGTAATGTTGCTGCATTGCATGCCTCTTTTGATTTGCTGTTCTATTATATATCCTAAGTTCTTATCTTTTTATATTCTCTCTAATAATAGATTATAGAAAAGTTACTATATTAATAAAAATATTACTTCTTTTTAATCTATGCTATCTCTTGCTGTTATCTCTTTTGTTAGACTATAAGCTGTGATGATTTTTAATTGCCTTTCATGAAACAGGTCCAAGATATATTTTATTGTTCTTTTAGACACTTTAACTCTTCATAGTGCTAGCTTTAGACTCTTAAGTAGAACTAAGCCAAATGCTTTTTTATATCTTGCAAAAGTATTTATACTTTTTTATCTTTCTTTTTTGCTTCTTCCATTATTATATTAAGAATATGTATTGGTTGTTCTGTTAAGTTATCTAAGAGGCCTATATAGTTTGGTCCTTTAAATATTTCTTTTTCTATAAAAATTTTAGTAAACCTTCTTGTTATCACTTTTGTTACAACTTTTCTAAATATTTTTATTAATGCTATCAGTCAAATGTTGTTTAAGCTATATCTTTACTTAACATCTTTAGGTATTGGATAAACTTGCACTATTTTCTATTTAATTGGTATCTTTCTTTCTTTTAGATATAAGTTTGCAAAGTCTCTAAATACTTCTTGTATTATCTTTCTTGCTTGTTTTATTAGGATATAACTTATATCTGATATATCTAAAGCTGTTCTTGTCTTCAGTTCTCTTAATACTTCTTTCTATTCTTTTTTTTTAATTTTTTCTTCAACTATATGTACTATTCTTCTTTAATGTTTTCTTGTAGTTTATATATTTTTTTTTAATCTTTTAGCATCTCTTTTAATTTTGTATTTCTTTTTCAAAATAAGATCATATTTTATAGCAAACCTTTATTGACTTTAATATAATTAGTTTTTATACTATTTTTTATAAAGAAGAGAGTACAACTAGTCATATATACAACTTTTGGTTATCTATTTAAGTAGTTCATCTTAAGGTTCTATATTAGATGCTATACTTATAACCTACTAGAAGATTATTTATTTTAAACTTTTTAATTATCTGTCTTATTATTAGTGAACATCACTATACCCTCTATATATATTCAGTATACTGTCTGAATAGTATAGTATTTATTTTTTTTGTACTGGTTTTTAGGCTATTACACATTTTAGAGTATATTATTTGCCAATAAAATACAGAAAGTTCTCTTGTTAGCTACCTACTTATTTTTTGAAAAATTAACAAGAGCTATTCTTGTAGAGTTTATTCAAACCCCAGTACTAACTTTACAACATATTTCTAGTATTTTTAATATATCTTTGCTTTTGTTTTCAAACTTCCAATTCAGATAGCCTAGTAGAACTATAACCTGTTTTTGGTATATTAAGTCTGGTTTAATATCTTTTTCTTCTAGTTTGAAATCTGGCAGCCTAATTGGTAATATTTTTTATTCAAAATTCTTGTTTGTCTGATTTTTTTATATTGGTATCTGTTTTCTGGATCTAGTTTTTACAATAGTACTAGCAAAGATCTGTATTACCTTTCTATTTAAAATTTTTTAGTTTTTTTCAGTTTTACAGATTTATATAGCCACAAGAACTTATTTTAGGTTTGTACTACCTGGTACTGGTTTGAGTTCTTCTGTATAATAAAGATTATACAGATGCCTTGTGATCTGCTAATCTTGCTGATATAATCATAGTTATAGGTACCTTATCTTAACTAATTAACAGAATGTTATTGCTGTAATACTACTTGTGTATTATATAAGTGATTATTCAAATTTTTACTGTCAGTAGGTATTGAACTCATAACCTATCATTTGGAAGATTAACAACTTATCTACTTTACTAAGTTGCCACATTCCTTATATAATATATAATAAAAATTTTTATATATAATTAGTTTTTTTTGTATAAAATTTTGAAGTACTAGTAATCTTTTATTTAAATGCTTTATTAATGTATCTAGTTTTTTATTCTTTTTTATACTTGTATATTAGTTTTTATTTTTATTTTTAATCTTTTTTAATATAAGAATTTTCTCTGATGATCTTTTGTACCAAATTTTTTATATATACTAATCTACAAAAATTATATAGTTAGTATATTTATATACAACAAAACTTTGCTATATAGCATCTGAGTTCAAGAGTTTCAGATTGTATGTAGGCTATATGAAAGAGAGTTGAAAAAGACAGCTTCTTGTGTGTTTGGCTTCTTAATAGAAGTCTATAAAGTTATTGAAAAAGTAACTTTGGCTACAACTAAGAAAGTTTTTGTTAAGCTATATTTGAGCAGCAGCAAAGATAAAAACCTAATTGGATATATTATTTTGTATAATATAAACTCTTACACTCATTATAGTTAGTGCTTTAAAAATTTCTTTCCTACTTTTTTTCAAAAAATTTTTATCAAAAAGTGGGGCAATCTAGCTTATTTTCATCAAAATTAGCATTATTGATCTTTCTAAATCAGAATTGTTTATCAGTTTTATTCAAAAAAAGTCTATATTGCAAATAAAGCACAAGTACATGTGTCTTGGAAAAAACACAATGATAAGACAAAATTGAAGATTTTTAACAAAAGATAAGATGATTGGTCAAAAATGTAACAAGTATCAAAATGTAAGATCTGATGAAAAGTATAATGAGTTGTATATAAAGATAGATCTAGTAACAAGAAGTTGGAATGTCTAATACAAAAAAATTCTCTGTTAGTTCAGTTTTGGTTAAATTGTTTTTCTTAGAATATAAGCTTTAGTATTAAATATGTTAATTAAATAGAGTTAAAG
>CAJVQA010001096.1:0-27592 GCA_910591915.1 Cetraspora pellucida | reverse complement strand
TATGTAAAATCTCAATTAAATATTCAATAAAGATAGAGGCATGGCCTCACCATTAATATTAAAAAAAAAAAAAAAAATGAAGTGGAATGTGTTTAATTTTTTAATTATAAGACTAATTATAATGCACTTTAATTTAATATTCAGATATTATTTAATGCTTAATTATAAAGTTAAATGTTGTTTAATTTTTTGATTATAAGACTGATTATATAGTCTATAATTACACCTTTGGTTTTAAAAATTTGGTATTTATAGAGAGTTTGTGCCTATATAGAAGTTAAATTTTATAAGTGTTATATAAGTTGGTTTTGAAAATTTATGTAATTATAAGCTAATATAACTATAGAGGAGGTAACTATAGAGAGGTCTAACTGTAATATACTTTAATTTAATATTTAGATATTATTCAATACTTGATTATAAAGTTGAATATAATTTAATTTTTAGATTATAAAACTGATTATAATATGCTTTAATTTAATATTTAGATATGATTTATGAAGTTAAATATGGTTCAATTTTTTAATTATGAAACTGATTATAATATGCTTTAATTTAATATTCAGATATAATTCAATACTTACTTATGAAATCAAATATGATTCAATTTTATATTCAGATATGATTCAATACTTAATTATAAACTTAAATATGGTTTAATTTTTTGATTATAAGATGGATTATAATATGTTTTAATTTAATATTCAGATATGGTTCAATGTTTAATTATAAAGCTAATTATAATTACTAAATTTTTGTTAAATTTTGTTTAAATTTAGTATTATTAAATATTGAACTTAAACTTACTAAATTTAGCTGAATAATTATCTGAATTTGAGAATAAAAATCAAAAAGACTGAATTTATTAAAATTTGGTACTATTTTCTTTGATGTAGAAATCAAAAAGACTAAATTTAGATTAAATTAATATAAAAATTATAATAGTCAAATTTTATTAAAATTTGGATTCTAAAATTTTTAACTAAATTTAAGTCAAATTAATATAAAAATCAGAATAATCAAATTTTGTTAAAATTTAAATACCAAATTTTTGGCTAAGTTAGATCAAATTAATATAGAATTCAGTATAACCAAATTTTTAATAATTGAATTTTAAAAAAATTAACTGATTTTTTGCTAAATGTTTTTGTAATTTGACCTAATTATATTTTTAGTTTTTAACTAATAAAGTATAGATGTAATATTATATTAAATATCTAAAGTAAAAAAAAATTTAATAATATAAATATAATATAACTATATATAATAGTAATGCAAAAAGCTAATAAAATATAAATTATGATTTTTTTCTTTTTTTTTTATGTTAAAAGCCATACTTTGTAGTGAAACTTTATTGACATTGTTGAAGTTAGTTATTACAACTATTTTATATAAAGATGAAAGTACAATTAGTCATATATATAACTTTTGATTGTTTATTTAAGTAATCCACTCTAGAGTTCTATACTAGATGTTATACCTACAACCTACTAAGAGATTATTTATTTAAACTCTTTGATTATCTGTCTCTGTTATAATATAATACTAACTAATTCTGTATATACTTAATCATATACTGTTTAAGCATTATGATATCTATTTTTTTTGTACTAGTTTTCAGACTATTACATATTTCAGAGTATGACACCTGCCAGTAAGATGCAATGAATCCCTCTTGTTGACTATTTATTTACTTTATAGATCATTAATAAAGATTATCTTTACAGAGTTTATCCAGACCCTAACACTGACTTTAAAGCATATTTCTAGTACTTTTAGTATATTTCTGCTTTTGTTTTCAGATTTCTAATTTAGATAGTTTAGAAAGACTGTGTTCTGTCTTTAATATATTGAGACTGATCTAATATTTTTTTTTTACCAATTTGAAATCTAGTAGCCTAATTGGTGATACTCCTTATCTAAGCTTCTTGCCTATTTGATTTCTCCATATTGATATCCATTTTCTAGGTTTAGTTTTTACAGTAATATTGTTAAAGATCTGTGCTACCTTTTTACTTAGTATTTCTAAGTAGGTTTCAGTTTTTCTTAGTTCTATGAATTTACATAGTCACAAGAACTTATCTTAGATTTGTACTACCTAGTACTGATTTGCATCCTTTTGTATAACCAAGATTACATAAATGCTCTGTAACTTGCAATCATGCTAGTGTAACTATAGTTACAAGTATCTTATTCTAACTAATCAACAGAATGCTATTACTGTAATACTATCTATGTATTATATAGATGATTATTCAAATTTTTACTGTTATTAGGTTTTGAACTTATAACTTACCACTTGGGAAATTGACAACTTATCTATTTCACTAAGTCACTATACTCTCATAAATTATAATTTAGAATTATAAAAAAAATATAAAACTAACTTTAGTTACTAATATTGAATTTTATTTACTTATAATAAAAATTTTATAATATTAAATAATATTATTTAAGATAAAAAATTAGTTATAATCTTATTTTTTTACTTTTAATTTTAATAAATAAAAATTATTTTTATATTTTTTATATATTTTTTATTTTATTTTACAAAAACTTTATAATCTTTTTATTTACATTTATACTATTAATTAAATATTTTTTAAACAAATAATAACTAAAGATATAGATAACTTAGTAAAGTAAATAAGTTGTCACCTTTCTAAGAAACAAGTTGTAAGTTCAAAACTTATTAAAAATAAAAATTTTAAAAATACAACTGTATTATAATAATAATATCCTATCAATCAGTTGGGATAAGATATTTGTAACTATAATTATATTAATATGATTAGCAGATTATAAGATATTTGTATAACTTTAGTTATATAGAGAAATGCAAATCAGTACTAATCAATATAAATTTAAAATAAGTTTTTGTAATTATATAAATTTGTAGAACTAGAAAACACTAAAATTTATTTAAAAAGATCTAAGTAAAGAAATAATATAGATTTTTAACATTATTATAAAATCTAGATCTAGAAAATGAATATTAATATAAAGAAATTAGATGCTTAAGAATCTCTAGATAAGAGTATTACCAACTAGATTACCAGAATTAGACTAAAAAAAAGAATATCAAGTTGGACTTAGTATATTAAAAACAAACTACAGTCTTATTAGGCTATCTAAACTAAAAATTTAAAAATAAAATAAAGGTATACTAAAAGTACTAAAGATATGCTATAAAGTAAATGCTAAGGTTTGAATAAACTTTACAAAAACATAATCTTGTAAATAATCTATAGAATAAGTAGATTAGTTAACAAAAAGGCACTTTAAACCTTATATTCAAATAATATACTTTAGAATAGGTAACAGACTAACAAACCTACAGAAGAAAGGCTTAATGTTAGGTTAGATGACACTCAGACGTACACAAACTAGGTGACTATTTGCTTGATGCAGTATAGAGATTCGAGTGTTTAATTAGGTAATCTCCTAGTAGATTATAAATATAACAACTAGTGTAGAACCCTGCAAGTAGATTACTTTAATAGGTAACCAAAAGTTGCATGTATAACTAGTTGCACACTCACCTTGTACAAGTTATATATATATAATTGAAAACACAATAAAGGCAATAGCCACCATTAACATCAGCTTTAGCAAAAAAAAGACAGATAATACCTAACTATTGTTTAATTTTTTAGTTTTTTTAATATTTCTTAAAAGATGTTTTAGTATTATTGTTCAAATATTATTATCTTCTTAATTTTTTTTTAACTTGTTTTTTCTTTTTGTTCTTTTCTTCTCTTAAACTTACTATTTTTCTTATTTAATATTCTCTTTTTGTTTTTATTTTACTTTAATATTTTACTTTCGTTGTATATTCTTGTATCTTACACTTTTGATATAATACTCCATCTATACTCTGTTTCTTAATCTTACTTAAGTAATCAATTATTATATCTAAAAGGTTTGTTCGCAGTAATTAAAATCCAAAATATTGAGTTTATTAATAAATCTGTTTCGATATATTAAGCAAAACTTATTATAGTGTGATCTAAACCTTGTTATTCCAAGAACCCGTTATATTGAGAGTCACTTTGTGCTTATAAGCAAAATTGTTAATACGTATGTAAAAATTTGATGATAATCATATCATCGATAATCGCTTCAACAATTCGCCAACAAGTTCATTTTGCTAACAATTAATTTATTGACAGTGCATATCACGGATAGTTAACTTTACCAATAGCTCACTTCACAAATTCTTGTCATTGAAGTTTGGATCAGGCTAGAATTAGAGTTAGTGTTGTTAGCCGAAATACAATATTAAGTCAAATATTTAAACATTTGAGTGTCTAAATATATTTCGACATAAAATTATTTTTTGTTAAAAATCGAAATTCTAAATTTGACCAAATATCTAAATGTTTGATGAAACAGATTTTCAAAGAACATAACACTGACTAACTCGGCCAGCATTATACCTAGTGCCGGCTAACTTTGTATGTATTATGTCTCAGGATTTTAACCCGAACTCGTCATATGACTAAATGTCTAAATTTATAAAAATAAAATATAATAATGATTATTCCTCGGTTCATATTTATACACCTATACTATTTTTCGCACTTTTTGTCTGGATCTCAGATTCGAGTCGATCTCCCCTTCGGCATTACTTGCCAAAAAAGTTTTCCTAACCTATTTCCCATGTTTCTTTTTTTTTTTTTTTAATGATATAACGAATTTTTTAAGCTATTTAAGTTAACAAAAAAATAAAAATTGCTAAAAATAAAGAAGGAATAGAAGCTGCACTTTATGGAATGCATAACATTAATTTTTTTAAAAAATAATATAGAAGTATAGTAAGAACCGGTGAATAAATCAGTTATTATCTGCAAAGTGAACGTAGCATATGTATATTTAGAATTTTGACATACCTAAAGTCGAAAGTCGAAATATTTCTACATAGCTTAAAATAATTTCGATTAACAATACTAATTAGA
The DNA here is from genome assembly GCA_910591915.1 of Cetraspora pellucida. Lineage (NCBI taxonomy): Eukaryota > Fungi > Glomeromycota > Glomeromycetes > Diversisporales > Gigasporaceae > Cetraspora > Cetraspora pellucida. The sequence continues at coordinate 22,634 of CAJVQA010001096.1, read as the reverse complement.
GTTAAGGTTAGCGTAATTTATATAAAAAAAACTTGTCGGTGAAATGACGCGTATCTGTAAAAATTTAGGCTTGCTTTAAGCAAAGTTAGGCTCGTACCTGAGGATTCAAATTTTTGCATCATTTCTTTAGCATTACATTACCTTATAAAAAATCGAGAACCATGCACCAACCTTTCTCAGGTTATCATTCCAGAAAATACTCACCTTTCTGAACAAAACATAAAATTCTGATACTTTTGGGGTAAAAATTAAGCCCAGTTAATATTTGCTTCCAATTTTAATGAAGTGCAAAAGGTTAGAAGTCGACTTTACTAAAATAACGAATCTAAACGCGATTTGATTGGCTAATAAAATCATATGATTGAGTTGTCCTATAATGTGTAATCGTCAATAACCAAGAACTTGGTACACATCAGGGACACGGAATTTATGTGATTTAGTGATGATTTGTGTAACTTAAAGTTCGTCGAGAACTATCAGTTACACAGAAATTAATATATAACAATTAGTAATTACATAGTTTGTCAAGAATCGCACTAAAACAAAATCGCATAATTTCCGTGTCCCTGGTACACATTTTGTAGCTATCTCCAATCTATATCTCCGATCTAAAAAAAATTCATAACCAGAGATAGGGTTATTTGTTTTGATTTATGTTACACCTGATCTTGAATATCTTGAATCTAATTTGAAATTTTTTAATTTGAACTCTAATAAAAAAAGAAAACGGTGCTTATAATTGTAAGTCGAAACTTCTAAATTTTGTGATCATTAGTACAAATAAACCCATAATGATAAATCAATACTTTATGTTTGGTGCACATATACATGCGTACTGCGTACTGTAGGATTTGTCAGTTATATTAGTATTACGTAAAAATATTACACAGTGATTAGTAACTCACACGTTGCTGAGGCAGTGTTTTTATTATACATAGAACACTTATTTTTGCGAGTGGTACAACCCAAAGAAGGACAGCAGATTGGTTAGTGTGTCTGTATAGGGAAAATAATGAATATCTATATCAATATCGATATGTAAATTTTCATTTAATTAATTAGTGTGCAAGGCAGATTTAAAGCTTTGCGTACGTATCGGGCCGACCCGGAACAATCCAAACCTCCTCTGATTGGCTATCGCTGTCTTTTTTTGGATTTGTATCATTCGCACAAATAAATGTACGCCGTTTAACATGCCAAAATTTAAGTTTCATTGATTTGTGTAAAAATTATATAAATTTGCTTGATCAACCAGGTTTTCTAAATAATTAAAAGTGTCTTGTAAATGTAAGCATGTACCTTTTTCTTTTTCGCAAGTTGAGAATAATGAGTTCATATATTGATTTAAACAATTATCGACTTCTTCCATTAGCATCATCATTACTTTGATACCATTATCATTCGGTTCTAGCTAATATGTCACTATCTTTAACTAACAGCATTAGTAATGATGAGAATTCATCCTTTATTAACATGGTTTATAATTATGATTGGTCATCAACTTCATTGGGTCCTATGGACTCATGGGAACCTCAATTTATATCAGCTCTGGTAATTTGCGGTACTTTTAGAAATCATGAGATGCATACTTGAATTTATGTGATTTACATTAATTACCCGCAATGTCAGAATTTGGTCTTTAAATCCGCCTTTCCTTCCTATATGTACATGGGCCCAGATTGGATTACAGTATACAATGAAGGTAATTAATTTTTGATAATTCTTAATTAGATATTTAAAATTTTATTAATAAATCGTATCGCCTGTATAGCGTCGGCATCAATATTAAAATCCAGACATCCTCACGGTAAGTTATGTATTTCACTTCCATACTGTTGTATCCAAATCGGCTAAATACACTATTAATTAAATAGGATTAGGAAAGCCAGCTGCTAAAATTTGGGCTGAGTCGCCTGATCATTTGATATCAATATTAGAAAGGTATTTTTATTAATTATCGAACTAATTAAATTTTATTTATACATATTTAAATTTTTGCTTAAATCAAATTCGATTGATTTATAAAGTGTAAGGGCAACTGGCAAAGGCTGGTATGCACATGATTTCTACTTAGAATCAGTACGTAATGGCTATAGAGAAGAAGTGTACTTTAACTGTTCATTTAGCCCAATTTTTAAATTTGATGGTTCTGTATGGGGTGTACTTAATATAACATCAGAAGTTACTCAAAATGTCTTAAATGTTCGAAGATTAAGTACTCTTGATAAACTTGCAATTCAGACTGCCGGTTAGTAAATTCATCAACGCCACGTGATGCTGTTACATATATTAGAATTAATCATATTGACGTGTTTGAAGATGCCGAGTCCTTAGAAGGTGCATGCCATATTATAATGAAGACATTACAAGATAATAAAGATATTCCATATGCATTAATTTATCTTGTTGAAAATCATAATGAGCAGAAGACTGGCCTTAAATCTCTGATTGCTCGTTTAATCTCTACAACCTTTGATGAAGTCTGTAAAGAAGAATTTATTCTGGAGAAATTAAAAAGACATATTCCAGATTATTTTCCAGAAACACATGAAACAATTGCTTTAACTAAAATCTCTAATCAAAGCTATGAAACTTGTATTGAAATAAAAAAGGAAACACCAACCTATTCATTCTTAAAATGTGATTCTTGGCCCTTCCATCTTGTTTTGAAGGAAGGAAAACACATTCAAATTCTTTTAAAAGACGATTCTCAAGCAATACTCTTACCAATAAAACTCTCATCCTGTAAAGATCGAAATTTGTCTGCTATATTGATTTGTGGCATTAATCCTCTTCGCAGACTTGATGATCAGTATATAAGATTTTACAATGTGCGTGGATATAGTACTTATCTTTAATTTTTTTTCATTATTTAACAAATAAACTTTATGATTATTATCAGTTAGTTGCAAGTTGTGTGAATAAAGCTTTGATGCGTGGAAAGACAATAGAAGATGAAAGAAGACGTGCAAAAACATTAGCCGATTTAAATCATCAAAAAGAATTATTTTTACAAAATATAAGCCACGAACTAAAAAGTATTAAGGATTTCTTAGGACTCCTCTTTATTTTTTTTAAAAAAAAAGATTTAAAAATAAGTTTATTAATATGCATATGTATTTTACTAGCACCATTAACCCTAATATTTTCGCCACTTGATGAGTTAATTAATATATGTTCACAAGATGGGCAAATGAATTCGTATCTTCAGATAATACGACGCAATACATGCCGATTACTTAAACTTATCAATACTTTACTTCAGGTAATTTTATATGTAATTTATCGTTAATAATTATATTAACATTTAATATTAAATATAATTATATTATTCATTTCATATATAGTTTTCAAATGTAGAATCTGGCCGATTTGAAGCGCATTATTGTGAAACAAATATAGTTAAATTTACTCAAGAGTTGGCTATGAATTTTGAAAGTATAGCAAAAACGTTAGGTCTAGAATATATTATTGATGTTCCAAGTCCAGCAAATTTTAATCAAATTGTGAATGATAAAGTTTACATAGATCATGATATGTATGAGACAATTATATTTAATCTTTGTAAGCATTTTTTTTATTTTTTTTTAAAAAATAGATATGCAGTGCAATTTTATGATACATAATTTGAAATGCATGAAACTTATTAATGCGCTAAGATATTAACAGTATTTCACTCTTTAAAGGTTCAAATGCATTAAAGCACACATGGAATGGGTCTATCTGCGTTCGCTTATACGTCGAACACAAAAATAATCAACAAATGGTAGTTCTTGAAATATCAGATACTGGTTAATATTGTTTTATGCAAAAGTTATTATAAGTTTTATATATACATATGTATGTCCTCATCAATTATTTTAAATAAGTTAGGTGTTGGCATTTCAGAAACTGCACTTCCAAATATATTCCAGCGTTTTTATCATGTAGAATCTCAAAATTCTCGCAGCCATGAAGGCGCTGGAATTGGCCTCGCTCTTGTTAAAGAATTTATTACATGTCATGGAGGTGAAATAACGGTAACTTCAGTAGTTAATCAAGGAACGACGTTTAAGTGTCGGTTTCCAACTGGATGTAAACATCTGCCGATAAATCAAATATATCATAATAATATAAAAGAAGATCTAATGAGTCACGATCAAAGATACTCAAAATTACAACTTTATTTAGAAGAAAACTCGCAATGGACTCAAAATAATTCACTTTCAATCCAAGAAAATGTGTTAAGTAAGAAATTAATAAGTGGCCTCAATATTAATACTAATATAAGATCAATAAATAAAGTCATTCCTATAAATAAGTCTGAGACTATTATCGATAAAAAATGTCAAATATTGGTTGTTGACGATAATAATGATATGCGGTACCTATTTATTATTTTGTTTGTAAATTTCCAAGAGATTTTACAAATTTTTTTTTTTTATTGAAATAGAACTTATCTATCGGACTTGCTAAGAGAATTTAATGTACTTTGTGCTTGTGATGGTCAGGAAGCAATTAGAATTTTAAAGGAGCTTGATAAACTTCCAGATTTAATTCTTAGTGGCAAGTGAAATATGATCACAGAATTTTTTATTAATATGTTGTATATAATAAGTAATTTAATTAAATTTAAACAGATGTCATGATGCCAAATATGAATGGATATGAGTTATTGGATTCGATAAGATCTAATATAAAAACTCAATTAATACCAGTTATCTTATTAACTGCAAAGGCTGAAGAAGAATCTAGTATTAAAGGTATTTCATTTGTAATTCAGGTATTTCATTTGTAATTCATTTCATTACCTCCGATTATTAAATGAGCCACTCTTATTTTTATGTATTTTATTCCTAGGATTTGATAAGGGAGCAAATGATTATTTAAAAAAACCATTTTCTGCTCGAGAATTAATAGCTCGTATTCGTGATAACATTGAACTCTCACATCTTCGTCATAAAATTCTATCCCAACAGCAAAGGCAAGAAGAAATAAAGCAATTTCTGCTTTCAATCTCTGAAAAGATTCATTCTGGATTTAATCTGAAGGAAACGCTTTCAGACGTTATTAAAGCAATCCATAGTATATTACCATGCGATAGAATATTTATTATTTCATATGAACCATCTAATTCAAATCGTACATTGGTTGCTTTGTATGAAGATCCGGAAAGTATTACAATAACACCAATAACTGAACAATTCCAAGAAGTAAAAATTACAGATTCATCTTCCCAAAATCCACGTTCACAAATGTTTTTAAATAACGATTCTGGAGTAGAAATTACGCCTAATACATTTTGTGCCGATACTTGCAAACATGCATCCATGTTATCCGCGGAAATAAAAATGAGTGATGGTTATTGGGGATGGATTAAGTTACATCGGTCTCCAAATTCTATTTGGCATTGCTCAGAAATAGAGTTGTTACAACAAATATCAAATCAAATAAGTTTAGCCATTACTTATAATATCTTATTGGAAGAGAATTTAAAAAAAGAAATACAAATAAAAGTTGAAGCTTTTGCAAATGAGACTAAAAATCAAATATTGGCAAATACTTCTCATGGTACAATATAAAATTTAAATATAATTATATTTGCAATTTGTATTAAATTTGGCTATTTTAATCACTATCATTTTTTATTATTAAAGAATTGCGAACCCCCTTAGGAGCAATAGTTGGCATTCTTTCTTCTTTTGAAAATAGCACTTTAGATGATTATCAAAAAGACATGATCGATATAATGACACATACTTCCGATGCTGTATTGTCTATAATTAATAACATCCTTAACGCAGCGAAATTAGAAGCGCAAAAAATTATCCTAATAAATACAACATTTGATTTATTGAACCTATTTGAGGAAGTAATTGAACAATCTGCAAATAATGTAAAGGATAGGCCAATTGAACTGATTTTAAATTTTGATGTAGAAAATCTACCAAGATATGTTAAAAGCGATCCAGAAAGGTGACTAACCTATGAACATGTTTTTTCTTAGAAAAATAGAATAACTTTCTTATTCCACTTTTATTATATAGGCTTAAACAAGTTTTATTTCATTTATTATCGAATTCGTAATTATATTTTTATTTTTGTTCTTATTGTTTTAGTGATTATATATTTTATCCTAATAACATTACTTTATGGTTAATTTCTTAAGGATCAAATTTACTGAGGCAGGTGAAGTTGTAATGGATATTTCAATTCGATCAGAAAGATTCATTGATAAAGATATAAAAAGTCCAACTTATGATCACATGGTCAACAAGAATTATTTATTAATTGAATTATGTGATACTGGAATTGGGTAAGCTAATTGTAATTATTTATTATCATCAAATTTTTTATTCAAAAGCATTTTGTTTTATACTTATCTAATGATACACTGTAGTATTGATCCAAAATTTATGGAACATATTTGGGAATGTTTTTCACAAACGGAATCATCAATTACTAGAGGACAAGATAGTATTGGACTTGGCCTTTCAACCTCTAAAAATTTAGTAACAATTAATGGTGGAAAAATTAATGCCAAAAGCCAATTAGGAAGAGGGAGCAAATTCTGGTTTACATGGAATATTGATCTATTACCACCAAATATGTTATTTAATAGGCAAATAGATTATGTATTACCATCTTCTATTATCTTAAAACGAATCTTAGTAATTCATCCAGTAGAAGGTGTAAGAAATGCAATACTTAAGTATCTTAAAATGGTTAAAAAGATTGATGCATTTGATACTTCTTGTAAAGGTATCCAAGAAGCAAAAAATTACCTGGAACTGCACAATAAATCTGCTTATGACATAGTATTTATTAGTCTTTACAAACAAAATAAAGAGGAAGTCACGAAAGTTGTATTGGAGTTAAGAGAAATGAATATGTATGATAATGATTTATTAGTAATCTTTATGTTACTTCCGAGTGATAAAGGAACATCTTTGGCAGAAAATTTAATTTCGAACGTTGGAGGACGAACTGGCATTATTTATTCTCCAATTACTTGGCAAAAGCTTTATAATCTATTGTCAAGTGTGAGGGATGACGTTATTGAGAATAAAGGAATTTTAAAAAGAACAACTGAATATAATGTTAGCCATGCTAAAGGTGCAAATCTAGATTTATGTAAAGATGCAAATAGGGCAGTTTATAAGAGTAGATCAAGATCTATTTCTAAGAGTCAATGTATCTTGTGTGTGGTAAGCGCAATTTCTTTAATTACAAAAATTGTCAGTTCAATTTTGACAAAGTTGATTATTTGTAGGATGATAATTTTACTGATTTAAAGGTAATAATATTGTTACTCAGTACTGCAGTATTCTCAAAAATTTTTGCTAATCTACTTTTTTTATAGGTTACACAGCAGCAACTCTCAGAACTTGGTTATTCAACCATTTCTGCAACAAATAGCCAAGAAGTAATTAATATAATTAAATCTGAATTTGAACCATTAAATTTCAATTGTCCGAATTTATCAAGTTCAGATACAAATAGAATAAGTTCCTGCAGAATTTCTATGATTTTGATAGGATGTGATTTAGTAAGTTTGACTGAATTCAATAATGCTACATTAGTTATAAATTATTAACTATGTAATTATCTACTGTATTATTAGCAAACAATTTCAATTTCTGATATTTTACGGGCAATTAGATCTATGGAAGCTCGTGGTCCAAATATACCAATTGTTGCATTGCTCATGGAAGGATTACGTGACAAATGTATAGAACCAGGAATAACCGATTATCTTACTAAACCCCTTAAAACCAAACAACTTGAAACTGTTTTAACAAAATGGATTAGTAATTATCAAAAATCAAAATAAAAATTTTTTTAAATTGTTTTTTTTTAAATCCTTGACATGTGTACAGTTTATTTATCAGTGGTAGATCTACCTGTGATTTCCTATGATAATTAGCCAATCCAAAGACATAATTTTTAAAATGACTTATCGTTTTAATACTACAATAAAACGAAAAGAACTTTATATTAAGAAGCTTACAACTAATAATGCATGTAAAAAAAGAATTTGTATCATTTTAGAATAGATAAATAATGCATAAATTAATATTTATTATTAATAAACCCAAGCTCAACTCATCAAAAAATTCCATGTAAATAAATTATTAACAAAACCATCTTTTATTTATTATAATTCTATTTATTTTAAGTTACCATATCCTTTATTAAAGCGCGACATAACCCACATAATTCTTAACCCATATAATTATTAATAAAACAATAACACATACATATTATCGACTTCTATAATCCTATTTCTGTCCTGTTAGTAAAATGGATTGTCGGTATTACGACTTTGGTGAAATGGTATTTCAGATCAGAAAAATGGACTTTGGGAAGTGAGCAATAACTATTAAAACTACTCTAACTCTTAGCTCTGACCCTAACCCTAACATTAAGAATTTTGACTGCAGATATACATTCTTCGATTGCACTGATTTTTGGGCGACGCTAGATGGTTGGTTTTTCTTTATACATAGTTGTGACCTCAACAACATACACGCGTGTAATTGAGTCCGCTCAGCATAAACATAATTAATTATAATAGCGTTTCATCTGATCAGAAATCAATTAGTTACCGATTCGTATTACTGTTATGCGTCATTTTTAAATTCCGTCAATTATTAATTGACGCATGTCATTTTTCAATTGAAAAACGACGTACGTCATTTTTCAATTGAAAAACGACGTACGTCATTTTTCAATCGGTATAAAATTGCAAATTAAAAAAACTGGTAGAGATATTTATTCTACGTATTACATTTAACCGAAAATATTCAAATTTATGCAAGTTATATTAACTTTACTACATTGTCCACGTAAAACGCATCCACAGCGCCCGAATATACCGAATTTTTCTTTCTGCAAGAGCAAGAATTAGTACTGCAATTGTTTTTCGGCAACTGCAAGAATTTAGGCGAGGTTTTGACTTGAACCAACAACATCAGGATGCGGACAACAAAAAAAAAAAAAAAAATGAAAAGCACGAAAATATGGAAAGTGATCGTCTAAACCTATCATAGTGCACTAAGAACACACCTAAATATTATAAATAGTAGCCTATTTCTAGTGCAAGTAGTTCTGACCAATATCCGGAAAATTTTGTACTGCACCCTGATGCTGTTGACTTGAACCATTATTATTTGCACTGTTACCTCAATTCAAATTATATCAGTAAAATTTTAATTGAAATTCAAAATTATTTATTTAATTACTTACTTCAGAAATGTATGAGTTAAGCGTTCTTGGGTATTCTTGAGTTAAGCATTCTTGTATTGGATGTTCTTGAGTTGGGCGTTCTTGCATAGTATGAATTGTATGACTTGAGTGTTGAACATTATAAGTTTGACGTTCCTGAAAATTATGAATTGGATGTGTATTAAGACATCCATTGTAGCGTTCTCTATCCATCAAAGTTCGTTTTTTTTTCTTTGATTTGTGTATGTTCTAATATTCGGTTAAGGTCTCACGGGTCAGAAAAGAATAGCTTTTTGGATTCATTAGTAGAAGGAGAAAAAAAAATACATGATAAAAGATATTTTTCAAAATTTATTTATTTATCATTATTGGCATCATTAATAATTATAATATGATCTGCATTAAGAATTAGCATGTGTTGATCACCTTCAGCACGAAGCTTTAGCCATGGGTATATTTAAATATCGATTATCAAGAAAATTAAAGCCTGTGTTGAAATTTGATCTTACTGCGGAGTGATGTTAAATCACGGGATCAAAAAGCGAAGTGGCACACATTCAAGCCACGCAACCGGCAAACTCCTTTATAGGGCAACTGATTGAAGAGAAGCATATGTGAACAACGCAGCAACACATGTTAACGATGTACAGAGTAATATAAGTATCAGACGGATAAGTGACGAAAATGGTATGTATTAGTATATATAAGATCCTAGAACAAGAAAACGAACTAAGAACGAGCAATTCGCGACCCACCCAGCCCACCCAATTGGATGCCACGTGATTCTGCTATTTCTCTGCTCACCCGTCTCTCTGCTAACAGCCGGCCTGCTTCGGCAGGCGGGAAACCACCGACTGTCAAATCCTACGGCGACTCCCAGCGCAAATGATGTTGCAAATTTTTTCAGGATATCATCGCCGTTCTGGCCATCACCGGCCCATTATTCATGTGCTGCTAACTGATGTCATTTTAATTTCTTTATAAATAAATGATCACTTCCGGCCTAAAATATTTTGCTGGCGTAGTCCAAAATTGAAAATGTGTATTCGATTTGGTGAATCGACATAACCTGTCAGATTTCAGACGTGCGACCCGGGTCATTTATCAATCAGTGGAAATTGAAAAATGTGTGTCAATTAATAATCAAGAAATGATGCATAGCATTACTACGTACACTTAACAAATCCTAACTTAATCCTAAAAAAACATTTACAATATTGACTACGCAACCAACTTTATAATGCCATTTAGGAATGTATTTATCACTTTTGCATAAAGACGGACTTTACTTTTACGCAAAGAAAACGAATGTTAATCTCGTAACTAATAAATTTTATGATCGTGAAAATATACGCTTTGTTAATTAAATGGATGTTCTAACAACCTGCCATAATTCATACATTAAAGGAAATTGATGATTCTTGATAGATTTTAATGAGTAAAGTTGTTATGACATATTTAACATGAGAATAAAATCATATAGATGTATATATATGTGTATATATATCAATAATAGATTACAAATATTCAAAGAATGTAGAAAAAAGTCAATGTTAGTTTTTAAGCTTGCCTATTGAATAGGCTAATTATGAATGTGATGAAAAATATATAAAAAAGGAAAGGATAAAGATAAAAATTCCTACAACAATACAAGCATCAAAAATAATATTCCACTTATCATTTGGTATTTCAGAATAAAGCTCATAACCACGCTCAAATCCTAGTCTTGCCAACTCAAAACTTCTTCTAAGAATAAAATTAACAATTCGAACAGCTTGTAGATAATGATTATCCAGTATGAAAACTTCATATTCTTCAACGTCAAACACTTCCGTATCAGTAATTTTACGTTGGTAATTTTTTTGCTTCGTAATCCAATTAATTTGAGAATGTTGTCGAATTGAAGTTGATGGTGACATTGAAGAATAAGTCGTTGAAACAGTAATTGGGGCATCAGCAGATTCTGAAGATGCTTTCATAAACAAATCGGTTTCACCAAAACAAGGTCCTTTCATTCCGTCCCAAAAAATTGCTTGATCCTTTGTATTCGACGCAACCCTGCTTAACACAGGATTCGCACGATTAGTCAATGAGAAAATAAAACTATCCAAGGTTTTGCGATTTTCATCGCGGTAAGGTACTTCACAAAGAGCTTTTCTCGTTCTTCGATTAGAGTTCCTATGTGGATCCACGTTAATATATTCATAACGGAACCCTCTCCAATCTAAAGGATTATATCCACCGATTAATTCACCAGTTTTTTGCATTTTAAGGATTACAATTGTTGGACCCTGACAATCGCACAAATTGTGAAATGTTTTGACATCAAAACCATCTCTAGTTCCACGTAATATAAGTTTAAATTTGTATGGATTATTATTAAAGGTATAAAAATTATCTTCTTTTCGGTCAATCCAACTCGAAATTACGGCTGCATCTTTAGGATTAATCAATTTTGAATCTAAGGTAACACTGAGGGCTCTCGGTGGTGGAATTTGAGATTTGTCAACAGTACCAGGATTTAAATGATATTGCAAAACTAGTTCATCGATATCCTCTGGAATAACTCTTTTAAATACTTTCCGAACTTTGATATAATAATCATTGCTTGACATTTGACAGAACCTAACTAATGGAATGCAACGAGAAATACATTCCCCAAACGCAGCAACATCATGATTGGACCAGCTTGTTGGGTCTTGATCTAATTCAGAGTTTGCAATACCCCATTTAACCAAATAATTCCAAATTTCTATTTCTTCAAGTTCAAGGTCATCACTTTTGAGGAGGAGATACAAAGCATCTTCATCCAAAGTAAGGAAATCATCTGATTCAAAGAGGATAAGAGGATTTCTACATATAAGCCTTAGAACATGAGTAGATAATTTTTTGAAGTGGTCGTTGTGAGATACAATACGAATTAATATTAAAAGATTAGATGATATCCATGAGGAATGATATTTTATTATGTGATCTTGAGCACATTCCGTTAAGTTATGAAGTTCGAATTCATCAGATGCTAGTAGGATATTTAGTGCATGATCACCTACAGAGTCAAAGGTAATAGTTCCAGTATAAATATACCTAATAATAAAAATAAGTTAATAAATTTAATATTTTTAAAAAAAATTTCAATAATCATAAAAATTTAACCAACTTGAGGATAGCATCAAAAGTATCAGGAGAAATATTAGGCTTTGTTAATATATAAACTCCATGTTCTTCACGTGCCCAATGTCTAGACAGTGCTTTTTGAAAATAAACAGACCGAGCACGCAAAATAATTGAATGAGCCCCAAATTCTTTAACATCAAGGTCTCTACCAACAGTTATTTTTACATCAAAATTTTCGCTGGATTGTAATAATCGACCCAACTCAGCTGATACGTCAAATGAATGGTTATAATGATTGTAACTCATTTCATTTGTTATTTATATATAAAATGACGAAAAACAATCCAACGATGAACTGCAAAGATAGAAAAATTAAGCCAAGTCAGGATCAAAGAGGTTACAATTTTAAAGTTAATAATGAACCAAATGCATCATAACGGAGTTTTTAATACCATTGTTTGGTCATATGATGATTATGCTTATTTAAAATTTTGAACACGTTTTGCAAGGGCAAGAATTGTAGGTCGACCGTGAGAATTAGTATTAAATATCTTATTGAATACTAATATAAATAATCGCAGATCATGTACTAATACTGATTAATACTTGGTCACGCACGTGTAAACATTCTTAGAAGTTAACGATAGGAAATGTTATATTCCTGACTGTAGCTTGTACTGCGATTTATGAAAATTGCAATTTCATTGTTTACTATGTTAAATATACAGAAAAAAAAATTTTTTTTAGTAATATATTACGTATTTCTGTTTTATTTTATGCTACGTACAACAACTTAGCTAATCTCAGATATTCTACATTAATTATGACTTCCAATGGAAGCTTCCAATACATAGGAGATCCCGAATAAAAATTTAAGGATTAAAAATCTAGTCATTTATGCAGCGATTTACATACATGCTTACACGCGAATTACAGCCGCATATCATAAACAAATCAGCTAAGATATAATTTAATATTTGGACTGACAGTTACTATCAAATATGTTTCTATATTGATATAGTTAACTTTAATAATAAAAAAGGTAAGTAATTTCCTCAATATACATCTATCTACGGTATAAGTGAAATTTATTCTGATTGATCAATAAAGTGAATAATACTTTCAGTCAGGGAATATGACACAGAGACAGAGTGATAAATCATATAATGATAAGAGGAAACGATGGTACACTTTATTATTGTAAATAATTTTTTTTATGTTGCACACCGGGTGAAGGATCAGTCGTGTAACATCGACGTTTTCTCATAATAAATTTACTATAAACTTAAAGCCTCACATTATTTTCAACTTACAACATACGTATTAACTTAATTTCATATTTTAAAGTTAAGCATATCAAAATAGAAGATTAAAGTTATTTAAAACACTTTTAAAATTCTATAAAAAGTGTAAATTTTCTTAATTGAATTTTATATTTTCTAATTTTAAAAGTGTAATTATATGTAAAATTGTATGCTGAACACGTTTACTAGAAGACAAAAGTAGGTTATATTAGTAAAATACAAGTTAGCTATATACTAAATTTAAAAGTTTTAGTTTAACTATATATGTATAACTTTTTTTTTTTTTTACTAAAGAAACCTATCTTTGCCTTCTAAGTAAACTTTACTTAACATAAAATTTTACATGCATATATTTGTTAAAATACGGTTTCTCAGACCTTTTATTAAGTAAAAAATTAAAAAAAAATTCATCTGAATTTAATCCAATTTTTTACTTAGTAAAAGGTATGATAAAACACATTTTAACAAATACATACAAGTAAAATTTTATGTGAGTAAGTTTACTTAGAAGTTTAAGATAGGTTTCTTTAGTAAAAAAAATCATACATATATAAACTAAAAATTTTAACTTTAGTTTATAGCTAATTTATTTTTTTACTAAGGTAACCTATTTTTGCCTTCTAAGTAAACATATTTAGCATTTACAATTTTACATATTATATATTACACTTTAAAATTAGAAATGGTTTCTTTTTAAAGAACTTTAAAAAAGTGTTCTAAATAACTTTATTCTACTATTTTCGATATGCTTAACCCTAAAATATTAAATTAATATGTAAGTTGAAAATAATGTGAAATTATATGTTTTTATTATAGATTTTATTATAAAATAATACTCATATATCAACAGGTGTGACATATCTTTTGATTGGTCATCAAAATAACGACAACCTCGAAGTACTTTACTAAATTATCGAATATATTAGCTTAGCAAGAAATACTTAATACCCTTTTTTTAAAAAATGGATAAACCGATTTCTATACTACGTTTAGAACAAAGAACTTTTTAGTGTATAACAATGTAGTTGTATATAAGATATAACAAAAAAAACTTTAAAATTAGGTTGCATCGATTTTACAAAAGACCGAGATCGACAGAACTGTGGGATTGTTCTAAATACCAGTTTATTACTAGTTTAAATTGGTCCTCATGATAACAATAATCTTTGCGATACTTACATTACCTAATCAATTGCTTAATTTTGTGTAAAAACCTGTTTGTTACTCAACCATCTAGAGTTCGGCCATATTAAAGGTATATAATTAATTTTTTTGAATTAACTTTAGGGCTAGGTCATCTACAATTAGGATTAGGTTAGGTTTTATATATATCTATGCAAAATTGCCTTTTAATATTTTTACTTAACCTACAAGAGGTAGGTTTAGACTGCCTATTTTTAGGTTTTTGTTTTTCTTTCTTGCCGCGATCATCAAAATTCTATAATTTGATTGGCACGATCACATGATTCATTTTTTGCTTTAGACCCTCCATATTGGGGCCTTCTCAGTATCGCCGTCACATTTTCACTTTCACGTGACAGTATGTAAATTCGTTTAAGTTAGGGTTAGCGTTTATAATAGGGCTAGGTTTTAGAAAAGTAATAGTAAAATCACTCAAGGAATTTATTTTTGAAAGGTAGTTTTTTATGCAAGTTTTTGAGAAGTAAGCAATTTTTGAAAAGCAAACATTTTGTTTTGATCTCCTGATCGTGCAATGTTACATTAAACCAAGACTCACTATTAGATGATCATTACATGAAAGTGAAAATTTGACGGGTCCAATCATAGACCATATTTTATTTACTTATGAGTAAATTACATGACATCAAAAGATACAAAATAATTTTCTAATAACATAATTTTATAAGGTTTTTTTTTATTAATAACAATAATTTAAAACAAACTCATATGTAAATAGAAAAGAATCTTGGGTTTCAAATGATATAGAAAAAGTTTTTTCTACAAATTTATTGCATAAAATTTAATTAAAACCTCAACTGTTTAAAAATATTTATAATTATTTATTTTACTAAAATAATCTGTCTTGGACTCTTAAATAAGCTTCTTTTTTTTTTTAGTATTAAGGTGATCTCTTTGGTCCTAGTTTTTATTAATACTTATGTTGAATACATGTTTTATATAGACATATTTATATTGAACTATCAGACAAGTGTACAACTAGTTACATATATAATTTTTCTATATTACTTATTTAAAGAATCTGCTTGAAGATTTTTCATTAGTTGCAATATCTAACATCCCTGTTTAGATGTTCCATTTAAACCCTTTGATCTGACTCTAGTATTAATTTCACTGGATTACAGACCCAGATCTATTTGCTTTTAATTATAAAACTATAATTCTTAGACTATTTCTATTTTTAAAACAAATCTACCAGAATGAGTCATATTTCCTTTTACTGCTAACCTGATTTGACACTATGGTCAAGACTAACACTTGCAATCAGGATTACTTATTAAACTACTATTACTCTTGTAAAGTTTACCTAAACCCTAATATCCATCTTTCTGACTTCTTTTCTATTATTTACTACTAACTGCAACTTAGAACCAACTGGTTTTCCAGACTTCCAATCTAAATAGCTCAGCATAATATATTTATATATTTTTTTTTTCAGTAATTCTGATAGCTTAATTGGTCATATGCTCCTTTATACATTTTGTTATCTCATTTATCTGACAGTTCTTATAAAGATGTTTCATAGACTTTCATTAGTTTAATAACATTATTGAAAGTTTGTATTACTTCTTTACTTAAGATTTTCAAGTAAATTTCTGTTTTCTTAGTTTTTTAGTTTTCTATATTCAGTGGTTTTATTATAAGTTTGCACTGAAGTTTTATACAATACTGGTTTTTCATATTCTTCTATATACATATAACATTACACTTCATATAAATGTCCCAAGCTTCTAATATTAGGTGGGACCTGACTTGGTGTATCTAAGATTACAGATACTCAAAACTCAACTAATTGATAAAAGACAGTATCATAACACAGATATAATTTTCAAAATTCATTATTTATAAGAATTGAACCTTAGATTTGCTACTTAAGGGTTGACAACTTATCTATTTCAATAGGTCATTACACTCTTCTTAAATAAGCTTGTTTCGTATTAAATTTTATATATCTTGTAAATATATATATATTTTTTATTAATATAATATCAAATAGAAAAATAATAATACATGAATATATTAATTAGATATAATATATAACTAAAGAATTATTCTTAAATTATACTATTATTGCTATATATATCTAGCTACATCTAGTATAATATTATTTTTTTATTTTCTATTATTAGTTAATATTTAACTCAGATCATCAAAACAAACAAAATTAACAAAAATTTAGAAAACAATACTATAAGTTTCTTATAATAATATAGTTCTCTTTAAAAATCCTAAATATAACACAGTTAGTTTCAATACTATCGGAAAGTCAGAAGTCACAAATAGCTAACTTCGGTTTTGTGCTAACATAAAGGTGGCAACTCTAGTAAAGACCAAACAAATTTGTTTACTAACTATGACTCTCACAAACTAGTCAACTGAACTTGTCCCTCTTAAAGCATTTAAAAGACCATAGATTTTACTTATCCAGTGTGTTTTCTTTGTTTTATTTCAATATAAAATTTAATTTTGCCAAAACCAAATTACATAGAAACTCAAAGTCGATTTCAAAAATTTTTTTGACAAAAGTAAGGCATTACACTATACCAGAAAAATTGTCAAGTCATATGATCAACCAAAAATTGTAAACACTAAACAAACATAGCAGTCATGTTCCTGATTTAGAAATTTACAACAATTAGCAAAAAAAAACAACAAACATCAAGTTATGTACAAAACTAAATTAGGAAGTAAATAGTCAAACAACAAAAATACAAAAATAGATTGAACAAATAAAGTAATCGAATAGAAATGATCAACAAACAAAGCCTAATTCAGCAGATGCAAAAAACAGGTAGCAAACTGCATAGATGCTTGAACTGCAATAAATTAAACTGAATTTTGGAAACATCTATGACTAAAGAACCAAGTAACTTAGAAACCATAGCAAAAAACTTAGCCCTTGGTGATCCCCAAAAAATTACAACTAAAGATCTTCTTCTATATAATCAAATATTCGAGGCTCTGAGATATGCATCGAAAGAAGCTAAAACAGTACCAAAAAAAACCATCGAAGATTGGGCTAATAAAATCAAGATAGCAAGCCAAAATCTAGACTCAGTTGATTATATATTAAGCCTAAACAATGAAAGAAAAAAAAAAATTTAATAAGATGGAAGGAATCGAAGAAAACAGTAGAAATGAAGAAAATTACTCTAGTGCAACATCAAAGAAAAGACGACAAATAGAAGATACAATAATGCCAGATATGAAAGTGAACAAGAGCTTAGAGCAAATAGAAACACCAGACACAAGAAAGTTTAAAGTAGTAGCACAACAAACAAATGTAATAGATAAAACTAAGAAGCTATCAGCAAGTAAAAATAGCTATACAGAAGGGTCAAATAGAAAAGAGCACAAGATGGATCAGAAAACCTCACAAGAAATTATAATTCAAAGTGTCAAAGAAACAACCAAGCAGAAAGTGTTGGAAATTAAATTAGTAGCAACTTAGTTAGAAGACAGCCTCTGGTTACCCAAAAATAGAACCTGTGACAAGAATGCTTCCTTTAAAGCAAAAATCTCATCTTTTAAGGTTCCAGGAGAAACTAAAGAATACCGAATAACTATATGAAATGGGTTCTTAGAAGAAATGAACATATCAAAACAATTGAAGAGAAATTTCAAAACGGTAATAGCTGTGTGGTAGTTGATTTTGATTGTGAATACAGCAGAAGAACATTGAGTAAGCACATTAAAGAAAAAGAAGAAGAATAGTGTAATCTTATTCTAGAAGATATTAAAATCTCAGAAAGAAAACCCAGTATATATTATAAAGAAAGTAAAGAAGTAACAAAACCAAAATACAAAGAAAGATACAGTGCAGCCTTATGTTCACAAAAAGAGGAATTTGATTTACATCTTAAGAAAAAAGAAAGAGAACCTAGCTCTAGCAAAAAGGAAAGGAGAAGATGGAAATTACAAGATATTTGACAATTTGGAACTTGCCAGTAAATGTCAAGTATGAAGAAATAGAGTACATGTGCAGAAGCCTTGGCAGTGTACATATAGTAAAAGTCAAGAGATCACAATTCAAAGCTTTGGCAATAATCGAAGTTACAAGCAGTAATGATGAATACACCCCATGGTCATTACTATTTAATAATAACAAGTTAGTTTGAGTAACTCAAGGGGAAGAAAACTATGAACAAAGAAATAAACAAAGTCTTTTTACAGCCAAATTACTAGAGCTCTCCAAAGAAGCTTCAGAGATGTTGCTCTTGTGAAGCCTTAAAAGTAAAGATGCAAAATCAGCATACATTCCTACAAACAGGAATAGAAACACTAAGAGATCTGCAATAATTACATTTGCAAGTCAAGAAGAATTAGAAGCAGCACAATCCAAACCAATAAGATACAACAATCACACAGTTTTTTGGGAAGACTATAGTATTAAAAGAAAGACAAAAGAGGAAACAAGAGCAACCAACAAAAATTATGATGATAAGAGAAATGAAAACAATATTCAGAAAAGAGTATACAAGTATGAAGAAAGAAGAAGAGGAAAAAGGAACCAAAATAAGGAAAATAAAAGTATGCAAAAAAGCAATGTAGAAGCATTTACAAAAAGATTACTACTAAGAATACTCAGCAGACTCGACAAACTAGAAGCACTGAATAGAAATAACAGCACAGTAGTAAGATAAAAACCACTACATTGCTCCTAATAGTTGCTGAAGTTAGCCTAAAGTTAACAGATATAGAGTTGTGCTCCTCTTCACAAGGTCAAGTGCTCGGAACAGAAGTAATACAAGAAAACACTCTATATCTAAAAGAAAATTCGAGAAAAGATGAAGTGGAGCTACCAAATATAGATAAAAATAAAGAAAAAAGGAAAACAAATAGATAAAGATATTTCTTAACAAGAAATTAGAAATATTCAACTTAGAGTTCACATAGGAAGAATATACAAAAGTAAAAAAATAGAGTTTAAATTAGCAATACACAACATTAATGGTCTCAAAGCAAATAATCAAAAAATAGAAACATTGTATGAATGAATGATAGATAATGAACTCGACGTAATAGGGCTCTCTGAAACAAACATTACAGCTAAAGAGGGTTTCTTTCTAATAAGAAATCTAGAAGGATATAAAAGTTTTTGGATGAATGCTTGTATAGACAAAAAGAAAGGGTCAGGTGTTGGTTTGCTTATTAGCAATCAGTGGGAAAAACATTTGGGGCAGATAGACATAATAAATAAGTATATAATTACAACTAGTTTCATGTTTAAACAGCTAGAAATTATAGTTATAATGACTTACCTACCACCAAATGACAAAGAAAAACAAAGACAAATTCAAAAAACAATTATAGACAAATACATCAAAAGACTTGAAAGAACACAAATGGTGATTATAGATGATTTTAACAGTGTAGTAGATGTTAACCTAGATAGACTAACAAAATCAAGAAAAAATCAACCAAAACCAAACCCACTACTGAGTTGGCTTGAAAGACAAGAATTCGAAAATGCTTTTAGATTAATTAATCCAGAATCAAAAGAAGTCTCTTGGTCAAGTCGAGGCTCAGGTTCAAGAATTGATTATATTTGAATTACAGAAGAACTAGCAAATGGTCTCTACAAAGCAGAAATTTAGCTAATGGATATATGTACAAACAGTGATCACAATGCAGTAATAGCAAAAATAGAGTTAGATTACTTAATTACATCATATAGTGCAGCAGAAATTAGAAGAGAAAACATCAAAAGAACAGTAATTATGTATGACAAAGCAACTGAAGAAGATTGGGATAATTATAAGCAAAATCTTAATAAACAACTTGAAAAGAAAATCTCTATTCATGAGCTAGAAAAGTCTTTCCAATTAAAAGAGGACACTAGAAATAAGGAAATTATAAATAAATGGTGGGATGTAATTAGCAATAACATTACCACAATAGCATACAAATATCTTCCAAAGAAGAAAATTTCAAATACAGCATTCAACAAAAGAAAGAAAACAAAAGAAGTACAATTGGGAAAAACACTAACTCAGTTAAGAAGATGGATAAATATTGGAAGGAAAAATATTAAACTAGGTTACTTAGAGGACTACATTGAAGACCTAAATAAAGAAATTATCTTTATTAATCAACAGCACAGAATATATATAGATCTGGCACAGGAAATTTGGTTCTGTGAACTTATTGAGAACTTAAAAGGTTGGTGGAAGATACTTCATGCAAGAAGGGTCAGTGAACTAGACAATCAAAAAAGAAAAAAAATTGAAGAAAACATAGAAAAAAGATGCCAAATAATTAATGAAAAGCAAGGCAAAATGTTAATAAGTCTATTAGATAAACTATCAAAAAAAATCAAAATAGATAGATTAATAGGAGAGCTAAAAGGATGAAGAAAATTATTCATAGAATCAACAGAAGTTTTAGAAAAGACCAAGAACACTACCAAAATCAGTTTAGAGCAAGACACTTCAATCAGGAAATCTTTGAGGAGCGGTGGTCAGAAGTATACAAACCAAAAAAAACAATAAAAGAAGAATGATATCAAAATTTGGACCAAAATATTACAGAAGAAGAATAAAGTGAAATGTTAATGGGCCTTAAAAAGAAAATGGCACCAGGAATCTTAGACATTACTTACACTCTAATTCAAGCAGCAGGACCTAAGTCCCAAGAAATCTTTAGAAAATTTGCAGAAATTTGCATTAAAACAGGCAAAATTCCAGACAAATGGAAGATTTCACAAATCTATCCAATCTCTAAAGAAATGGACTGGCATTACAATTTAGATAATGTTAGACCAATAGCACTTTTAGAGACTTTTCGAAAGTGTACAACAAAAATTCTGACTAAAAGACTAACAAAAGTTCTTGTTGAAAGAAATATTCTAAATGGGCCAAACTTTGCAGGATTGCCAGAAAACTCAACCGAAGAGCTGGTGCACATTATAAATGCAATAATGGAAGATGCTAAAGAGAACAACAATGAACTATGGTTAGTCTTGCAAGATATGAAAAAAGCTTTTGATTTAGTATTGCTAATAGCTTTAAAGAAAGCAATAGAGAGAATTAAGCTGCCAGAAAAAACAATTTCAATGATATTAAATTTATTTTAAGACAGACAATCTAAAATAATTACACACTGGGGTCATACAGAGGCACTTGTAATAAACGATGGAATAGAACAAGGGAAGGTACTCTCACCACTAATATGGAGAATATTCTACGATCCATTATTAAAAAGAATACAGAATGATGTAGGTCTAAGTTATATAACAATAGTGGCAATTCCAAATGACAACAGACTAAACTATATAACGGAGATAAAATCATGTCAAGTAGCATTTGCAGATGATACAACATGGATAGCAAGTAATAAAGAGCAAATGGTGTGTACATTACAAATTGCTGAAGATTTCTTTAAACTCAACAACATTCAGATAAATGGAAAGAAATCAAAACTTATAATAATGAATCCTAGTGAACCAAAAGAAAACAGAAAGGTTAGACTAAACAACGAATGGATTTTTGAAGAAGAGAAAACCAAAATATCAAAATTCTTAGGAATTTGGCTTAACAATAAGCTTAATGAAGGCCAAGTGAAAACAAGAGCCAAAGAACTGATGCGTTCTACAACAAGGCTGCTCAATACCAAAAAGATAACAAGTGCTCAGATATCATATATAAGCAATATGTGTATAGTGCCAAAGTTGGTATATATGCTTCAAGTATCAAAGCTCTTGAAAAGAGCAATCAATATTATACAAAGGCTGATAATAGGAGTAGCTAAACACAAGCTAGAAATTGCAAGAACAACAAGCAATAGTGTAATTATTCATAGAAATCTGGG